>CATIWR010138033.1:0-10872 GCA_949677035.1 Omphalea diandra | reverse complement strand
ACTGGACCAAATTTTATTTTTAACCTCAGGTTTAATTTGATAAAGTACATGAAAAACTCATGTTTAATTTAATTATTCATTTAAAAATTTAAATCTTAAATTTGATTAAATTAAAATTTTAGATTAATTTCACTCAATTTGATTACTTACGTAAATCTATTAAAATATGAAATTAAAATAATAAAAATATTAAATTTAATTAGATTCATAAGCTACTCAAGTTAAGTGTTTTTAATATTTAAATTCAGTTCAATAATATATTTGAGTAGCTCAAATTTGAGTTGAACTCAATAAATATCAAATCAATCTTAAAGATGTAATTTTAAACTGACCTCAAATAAGTAGCAAATTACCTAAATTCATTTAGACTGCTGTTGCCGCTGATGAATAAAATATTAAGTGAATCATAAAAAAGAAGGTTCTGCTGTACCTGTAAGTTATAATTATGCAGAAAATGATATTGATTTGTTCTCTACTGCATGGAAGTAGTACCAAGTTCAAAACGCATGGTTTCTTGAGGAACAATTTGAGGATTTAGGTAGTACCTAGAAATCAAACACAAATGTCTAGTAGTGCAAGCGAAGATGATTAGCGACACAATTGTGCAAAGAAGTCAATAAAGCTCAGTCGTCTGTCTAGTTATTTCATTAAAACCTTGATACTGAAATAAATTATATAGGCGTTCAGACAGTGTCAAGCTCGTTAGAAGCCTGTCGTCCATGTGTTTTTATGCTTAAACCTCAAATTTGCCGGAGACAGAAGCAAGCACAAGACACCAAATCGAATCAACAATCCCACGGTTCACTCAAATCTCTACCAGCCATAATGCCTCCAGTTCACACAGATCATTTCAGGTTCACTGATATCACCTATTTGACGAGAGCCACTTTTTGTTGCACTGCCCACTTCATGGTGAACCCAAGTGAATTCAGTTGGTTAAGGAAGCACAACGCACAACATCTAATGAAATTGAATCAAGCACCATCATGAATTTCCAGTAACCACCTCAAACTCCCATTAGATGACTTGCAGGAATACAGTAGGTATATCATGCAAAAAGTATTGCATTCCAATATGCAGGATTACTAAGTGAGCAAGCGGCATAAATTTACCTAAATGGATTTCAAGACTGAAGGTTTCTAGGCACAACACAGTATTTCGTAAGTAGAACATAGCAAAAGCACTCCCAAGGTAAAAAACTAACAATAGGAAGTAAATGATTTATTGGAACATTAGTAATGTCACACAATACATTCCCTTAACATTGTATCGGATTCAATCCCATCTTCCCCTTGACATGATGTTGTATATTAGTTTCATATAAAATTATCAAGTAAAATAAATTAAATTGAGAGATAGCAAAGATAACGACATTAGTACTAAAAATACTCCTTGGTTGAATACAATATGCTAACTACAAAACTGGGATGACTGCATCCTTTACACTCAGCAAGCACTTTCCAGTGTTGCACAATGTCTAGTGCGGCTTTGGAACATAACCATCAACAGCAAAGTTTCGCGTGGCAGCAGGAATAGCTAAACGAATTCCATCCAGTTCAGGCTTTGCAATCACCTGACAACCCAATCGAGAACTAAAAACTCAAAATATCAAATATCAATCTAGGTTTAACCCACAAGAAATTCTTGTTATTTGTTTATGCTTAAGGAACTTACGTTTCTGTGAGCCCAAAGGCCAAGTCTAACATGTCATTCTCCTCATCCGTCGGGTCTTCTAATTTGTTGTAGTATTCCATATCCTAACATAACCATAAGATTCAATACTTAGGCCCCCTCAAGTTAAATAATGGAATTACTGCATAAGAATTGAGTTTTAATAGCATACCATGACAATCACATGACATGTTGAACAGGCAAGTGAGCCTTCGCATGCTCCTGAGACGACATTAAAACTAGAGAATTAATCATACAAAGAGTGGTATTCTATCCATTTATAAGTGTTTTTATACTTTTAATAATTGAAGATAAAAAGAATTAGGGAAAAAACGACAAAGGAAAATAGGGTAACTGACTGGAATAATATCTATCATGTATCCTTTGTGGAAACAGTAAATGAATGGATGATCAAACTGAAATTAATGGATTTGGAAAAGATTGCCACCAAATAAGCCTCAATTAAGGAAAAACAAATTCAAATCAACCAAAGGTGGACAACAATAGACTAAAAAGTACAATATAAACCTTGCCTTCAAGTTCAATTTCATTTTCATGAGCAGCTTCTAACATAGACATTCCAATCGGAACCCTGATATGCCTTTCCTCTCCATCCTTATCCACAAATGTTACAGATATCCTGCAAACATCATCTAACTGAGAAGAAGCAACAATATCTACATTAGGAAGATCATAACCAGCACATGTTCCACCAAGGTTGATAGTGCATTCTATCCTTCAATCGGACACTAGGGTGAACTGTTGAGTAATATCTCCATATCATGATTGTTAATGACAAAAGATATATGAATCATGGACATGAAGACTCGATGATGGAAAATGAAACTAAAAATGTAGAGGCCAATCATGTGGCCTTATATGTTTGTTTCTCGAACTAATATTATTAAATTCCTGTCTGCACCAAGATTGAGTATCTTTGCCTGTAGAATGCCCATAAATCACAATAAAAAGTACATATTCTTGTAATCATCTTTTCATAAGTGAAGATGAACTTCATATAATATGTGTGTGCACATCAGGTATTAATAAGCCTCCAGTGTTTGACATATGACACATCAAATTTCAAGCAAAAATTCAGTTTAAAACAGGAATATAATTTAGGACGGGAGGAATTAGAGAATCATGCAAAACTTTGATTTATATTTTATCACCAAAATTAATCCTTTGTTTAGGAAAAAAGTTAAGAGGGATTTGTAAAGTATGGGAACAAAGTGAAAAAAGAAAAAAAAAAAAAAGGACAAATTTAAGCATTCATAATAAATGCTACATTTTCTGATAACTATCAACTCAAAAGAGCTTACTTTTTCTGCTGCTCACTTCCATCAACAACATCATGATCTGAAGTTGTGGTAGAAAATAGATTATGCTTCTGAAACAAGGTACCTTGGAACACCGTAGTACTTGAATGCGATTCAAACTGTTCCAAAAAGCAAGAACCAGTGAACATCTAGAAATAAGAACAATGATGGCCAGTAGAAGTTCATTTGAAATAAAAACTGGTATAATAAGCATAGAACCACTAAAGATTTGAAACCAGGACTATCATGTTTGATTCCAATTTGTTGATCACTATTCTCAGCATTAATTTGATTCCTAGTTTACTCACATCCCAGGATCTTGCTTCAAGTGATTTGGGCGGAGGGTGGGGGGTTGTTCAAAGGCCTAGGGTTAATTAGTCTATAAAGCATCCACAATAATGAGGATTCATACTTCTTCTCCGAATATCACATTTTTTAACTTTCAAAGTTTATCTGCACGTCTGTTCAGTCTATCTAAATACTTATCTTATCTGACTAGTTTTTCCAGCTCAATAAATCCTTGCCACTCCCATTTCTGATGGTTCTCAAAATCTTATTTAACCATTCTATTAAACTATACATAAGATGCAGAACCACCCCAAAAGGAATTTTAGAACTACTTAGAAAAACAGTTAATCCATATTAGTTTGGTATGCTGATTATCTTTACAGTTTTTTATTCGATTATTGGGGTTGGAGGTTTCCTTAAGGGATCTAGATAAGTAGTCTTATTGCTCTTTTAACACTAGGTTGTTTTGGATGATTGAAATGCGAAGTTGAAACTTAAGACCGTTGTCCTTTACACTTGTGTTTTCATTTATTATTCCCTTGTCTAATCATGGTTATACATATAAATGTCTCCACAAATGGATGAACAATCAAAACTAACTGGTTCATTCATGAAGATAACAACAAGAACATGATACTTCACTATCATAAGTTAACAAGTCGATGATCATCCTGAATCAGAGACACCACAGAAAGATTATGACACCACCATCCTACATCTCAAACAATATTTGATGCCAAAACTAGTTGTAAAAAATCGAAACAAATCCTGAACAAACCACAATTAAACATTTCTATGAATACTTTATTAGATCAAGGAATTTCAACCAACCAATCATGCATCACAAGCATCCAATATAATAGCTATGAGCATCCGCAACAACAAGAGATAGCAATCATGAGTAACTTCAGAACAATCCTTTTAGTAATTTAGATTTCATAATCTTTTAAAAAAAAAAGACCAATTCACATATAACCGAATATTATTCCTCAATAACTTAGATGAGTAACCACAACACGAACTTATAATCACTCGAAGGAAAAAGAACACAGCAAATGGCCACTTCAACTATTCATAACAAAAATATAAAACAGTTGCATTCTCTGTAACCAAAAAAGCACTTACCTGAGGTTCCCAATAGTGAAAGCAAGGTGCCTGTGCAAGTCCTGCTCTACACAAGGATGCACAAATGCCTGCAAGAGAAAAGAAGCAATGTGGCAATATGATGAATAATAAATTGGGTCACAATTTGTGCAACTATGAATACTTCAATCATACTGTTTGAACTACACACCTTCCGAATAAAAAACCCAGATTTAAAAAAAAAAAAAAAAAGTGCATAGATACCTCGTGAAAGCTGTTTAATCATTCCAACTCCCATTCTTGAAAGTCTAGGAACTAACATAATTAACTGTCCTGCCTCAATCAAACTCTAATTTCCAAAAAAAAAAAAAGAATGGATTAGTAATAACATAAATGTTCCAAAAAAAAAACTTTTTAAAAAAATGACAGGAATGAAACCCAAAAGGCAGTTCAAATTAGTACAATTTGATACAACCAGATAACGAAGGAGGAAGAATAAGAATTTTACAAAGAAAGATAAAAGGTGAAGAAGAAACCTTTTATTTGATTATAATATGAAAGATGGGCAGAGATTGGACCTAAGTTAGGGATTATTTTTGGGATTTAAGAGGTTTGTGCACAAGAAGAGCGTGGAATCTTCAACTTAAGAGGGAAAACAACTACAAACACCATGTCATGGCTGCAACTGCAAGAGCTAAATGTTAACGGCAGTCGATCAGAGAACGTGAACTTTTTTTCTCATCTTTTTTTTTTTTTTTTGTTATTTTTATTAGAGGAGGCCCAACAAGAGTAGCACAAAATGGGTAGCCCAATTTTACCGACCTTGTGAAATGTCGTATTTGTCAGTTCAAAAGAAAAAGGTCATTTTCGGCTTGCCCCCTTCGTTTTGAATTGTTAAATGGTTATTAGATTTAACTAAGATGGTGACTGATTTTTTTTTTTTTGACTAAGATTATTGATTTTAATTGATATTAAATATTTGATAAAATTATTAATAATAATTATATACATATAATTATTATTAAAAATATATCTTTTAAATAAATAAATATATGGTCATATTTAAATTTTTAAAATAGATAATATATAATCATTTATTAAGTACTTAATAAAAACATATATTATTATTTTATAATAAATATATTAAATATTAATCATTAATATAACAGTAATGTCATTAAAAACAAATAATACATTAGTTATAAATAATGGTAATAGAATTTAAATAATTAATAAATATATTATTATTATTATTATTCAATAAAAAGCATTAAAACTACTATCCATTATTCATTAATATTAACATTTATTGTTTATAATATTTTAAAAATCAAAATTTGCTCTCATCAAATTAAAAATAATTTCATTCTGTAATAAATTCATTTAAAGAATACTAGCTTCTTAATTGCTCTCATACAATAGAAATTCTTATATATTTAAAAATATATCAGAAAGAATGAAATTTAAATTTTTACTACATCTCTTAAAAACTAAATCATTTAATACATTTCTTTGAATGCAATTCCGTAGAATCATCGATGCAGCTATAAATTTTCTTCATTTATTAATATAACAGTGATTTTATACAATATCCCTCTGTATATTTATCAACTTAACAATACAGTTCCAAACTAAACCAATCATATAAGACCAGCAAATCTTAAGTACTGTGTGAGAGTGCAATAAACTAAGTTGCATAAAAACGGAAACAGGGAAACGAACAAATGGAAACAGTATTTGGTATTTTAAAAACTAAAGGAAACGAAATGTGGAGAAATGTGTAAATATAGGAAATATAAGTGTGCGTGTGTGTATTACTTTTAATAATTATTGAAGCAAATAATAAATGTAATAATATTTTAAACATCCTAAAGTAGTCTAAACACTGGACAAAAAATGATTAGTTTTCATGAAATAATAAATAGCGATTCCATAGCCAAATAAAAGAAGAGAATGGGGGCAAATACAACCTAGGCATATTAAAGGAAAATTATTCATTCTGAATATCACGGCAGAATTAAAATCTGAGTTGTTAGAGGATTATAACCAGAAAAATTTGACAGAGTTTTCTCCATATCATAAACTGGATGATAAAACCTGTTCAGCTAACAAATTAAAAAAAAAAAATTCTATCATGCAGGCTGGCGAATAATCAACATATTCAAATTTTAAAATGTGATAGTCCAAAAACTGCAATTCATATTTCCATTTTTCATCAATCGAACCAGGAACAAAATCGGCTTACAACAAGTCTCCAACACTGGCAATACAAAGATTTAAAATTGTCAATTTTGTGTTTTTTAGAGCTCAATCAATCAACAATAAAGCCAAACAAAGCTAGTGCTGATCTCTAATTAATCATACAAACTAAATTCCACAACCATCCATCCAACAGCATAAAACCAGGCAGCCAACAACTGAAATGAAATTCAAAATTTTATATTCCAAACACGGTTAGCCATGGGGATACGCCTCAAAACTTCCAATTACACATGCTACAAAACTAAAATCCAAAAACCCAAAACAGAAATTATAAAAAAAAAAAAGAAGATAACTTACAAGTTACAACAGGTAGAGAGAGTCGCCCAGCCGTCGTCCGTCGCCTTCTCAATTGCTGCCCAGCTGCCTTCGACTTCGAAGTTGCAGGGTGAAAGAAAAGCCGCCGTCGACTTCGAGGTTGGTATGAGATAAGGATGTCGGGCCGAAAACAGAGAGAGGGCAGAAAAGAAAGTATCAGAATATATTTCCGTCAAAACAAATAGTCGATCTGGTTTTTGAAGGCAAAGAAACGCGTTTCCTAGGGAAACGTGTTTCTTTTTTTTTAATTTGCAGGAAAATCGGTGAATGTTGCGTTTCGGTGGAACCAATAAATAGAAATCCAAAACAAAGGTAAACCTATTGCTCGTAAACAATAAACTCATTTCACTTAGAAAAAAAATTATGGCAAAACAAATAGTCGATCTGGTTTTCTAAGGCAAAGAAACGCGTTTTCTAAGGAAACCTGTTTCTTTTTTTTTTTTTAATTGGCAGGAAACGCAGTGAATGTCAGCGTTTCGGTGAAACCAACAAATAAAAATCCAAAACAAAGCTAAATCTATTGCTCTTAAACAATAAACTTATTTCACTTGGAAATAAAAATTATCCCTTGACTAATGGTAACATGCATTTCAAAATGAGATTAGTGCATTTTTAATTAAGCCTAAAGAACAAAACGTATAATTAAGTCTAAAGAATAAAACAATTTTGACTAACACTTATTTGTTTGTAAGATGTAATTATCAATAAAAAATTCAAAGAAAATATATAAATTTTTTAAAAAATTGAACATAAAAAAGAGAATAAATAAAATTAAAGTAATCACCTATGTCATGATAAAAGCTTTTAGTTTTAATGATTATATTCAGAGTAAACAATAATAATTAAAAAAATAATGTTAGATCACTGTTAGGGTATAAAAACCAATAAAGATATTTATCTTTCTAGGAATAAAAATAAAACTTATAGATAAAAAGTGTTTCAAATTGAAATTATTTTGAATTATAATTGTTTCATAGTTGACCAGTTATTGATCACGACTTCTGTTTTAAATACATCTGTTTGTTTTATAAATTAAAAAGTAAAAGTATTTTTCAAAAATAAAAAAACAAACACTTCTTAGATTTACTGGCTATTCATTGCTAATAGGTTGATTTAATTTGAACATTTTAAAATAAAAACTACCAATTAAATTAATTATAGCAGATTATATATGTCATATTGAACAGAGACAATATTAATTTTATAACTCAATTAAATTATATTTTCTGAATCAATTAAGAATGATTGATTTAGATGATTTTGATTTATATTCTTCAAATTATGCAAATAAAACTTTAATACAAATTATTTTACATTTAATATTTAATTAAATTTACAGAACTAATTAATTTAAACTATTATGAAGCATATATACTATTTGAAATGTTACAACCTTTGTCTGCATATTATTATTATTATTATTATCATTGAAAATAAAGGCATATATATATTATGACTATTGAAAAAGTGAGTCGCTTCTAATACGCGATGGACATAGGTTGAGAGCATTCACGTTTCTCGGAGTGGTTATACACCTGTCAATATATCAAACCGATAAAGCAGCTTGCAATTCAGAGAAGTCATTTGATCACAAGTTGAACAATTCACATAGAAAAAGAATTTGATTCTAGCGGTGTGATTCAAATCTTTGAGTAAGACATTGCAGCATAGCTTCCACTTCCTCCTCTTGTACTGTGTTTGTGTTTGATAGAAATAAATTTTTATAATTTTTAATAAATTTATTTTTAAATTTATATTTTATATTATATTTGATATAAATGAATTCTATATTTTTTTTGTAAAGTTTATTTACAAATCCATATTTCATGTGAATAAAATTTATTTAGAATTTTATTTAATTAAATTCTTGAAATTTATTATAATTAAATCAAATGAATTCTGTTTTTATTTATAATCAAATATAAATATTCATTTGTAAATGAATTTTATAAAAAAATTTATTTATCAATAAAATAAATTTTAAATTAAAATTGAATCAAACACAACATTAAAATCAAGTTTAAAATACGTATGAGATTATTGTGTATATATATATATATATATCAAATTGGTTAGAAAGACAGCGTTCCTTGAGTTTATTAAAAGTTATATCAAACATATATATATAACTTAAAATGTGAGCAGTAATTAGGATGAGTACTCGGTTTAAATTCAACTGAAAATATTAAAAATTTGAATTATGAATAAATATATAAATTGAATTGAATTTATTTGATTTCATTCAATTATAATTTGATTTGGTTTACACTAATAATTTTTAAAATTTAATATACCAGTAGTTCTTACAATATATTTTTAAATATTTTGAATACAAATAATATATTTTTAATATGAATAATAAATTTAAAATATATCTTAATAATCTTGATTTGATTTAGTATAAATTATATTCAATCTAATTTAATTTAATTTAATTAACTTTAAATTCTTCATTAAAAATCAAACCAAACTAAAATCATCATTTAAAAAAAAAAAAAACAACATATATTGTATAAATTAAACTAAACGCATTTTAATTCCATCCATTTTTTCAATTTAATTCATTTTGTGCCCGCTCTAGTGACAATTGCATAATTTAACGCTAGCAGTAATTGCATAATGTAACACACTATTTGCATGCGACTTAATCTATTTTATTTGAGCTACTTTTTTTTCCTAACCACATTCGCGGTTAGAAATTAAGTCTTAACTTAAAATTTTAAAATATTAGATTTATAAGTTTCATTTATTTTGTGAAAATATTTTTTCGATCAAATAAAATTTAAATTATTATGCATAAAAATTAATTTTCAATCTAAAAGTACAAAATCATTTTTTGAATTCTGATAAATTAATTCAAATAAAAAAATAAATCATATAAACATATATATTTATTATTACTGATTATCTTTAATTATCGACACTTATCATCAGTCATTGTTGATCAGTCTGATCATCAAAAATGATAGCACCCATAAAATTTTTTATTTTTAATATTTTTATATTAAATAATAAATTGTATAAAAATAAGATATTTATGATTTAAATTTTGTTATAATTTTATAAATCAAATGAAAACTTATATGTCTTTTAGTGTATTCCAAACATCAAAGTACTTTTTTTATTTTAAAATAATCCTCAAAATAGATAAAAACCTAGCCGCTTTACATAAACGTAGCAACTCCCTACCTTTTCATTTTTTTCCTTTAATATAATTTTTATTTTTAATATTTAAATTACAGTCAACATATTTTATATGCACTCAAATTTTTATTTTAATTTTTACAAAATGATATATCATTATCTTATTTTACTACCTTTTTTTTTATTTTATTCTCATTGTTGAGAGTTTATTTGTTTTATTATCTCATGGTGAGAGTTTTTATTTTATTTTTTTGTGAGAATATTGTTTTTCTTTCTTGCAAGAATTTTATGATTTAAACTTGATTGGTTTAATGATAATGAATTATTCATAGTCATTTCTTAACTATAATTTAATATATTATATAAATTTCAGTTATCAGCTGATAAAAATCTTTAAAATTGGTCAAATACAAAATTATTAGAAAAATTTATAGTAAATATAGTATCATAATTTTAGAATTGAGCTAATAAATTATTATTAATTATATTTAGCTCAGTTTTATATTAATATTATAAATTATAGAGTTTTTTAGATGTTATACATCAATTTATGAATAAAAAAATATTTAAATACTCCAAAAAAATAAAACGAGAAAGAAGAAACTTAGGAGGTGGGCCGGGCCTCCAAAGAGTCATGAAAAGCTTAGTTTTTTATTAATATTATTAATTATAGAGTTTTTTGAGATGTTATACACCAATTTATGTAATAAAAAAAATGAGATAGAAAAATAATCCCAAAAAGAAAAAGGAAGAAAAAAGAAATGTAAGAGGTGGACATTAGGAGTGTAAT
>CATIWR010138014.1:0-24001 GCA_949677035.1 Omphalea diandra | reverse complement strand
AGATTATATACATATGATGAACAAACCTTAATGTGTATGCATTTCTGAACATGAAATGCCATGATTTGCAACTGAAGACGATAGTTACAGTTGGTGGTATTAGAGGATTCAAGCACACGCGGGGCAGACGTGCAAATCCCGGTGTGTATGACATCACGAGGCCAATGGGCAAATCCCGGATGTTGAGTGCTCTGATAGGTACCAATTGTAGCCATGTTGTAACGTTACAATTTGTGGTATCAAAGTTGATTTACAAATGAGAACAATGGATGTCATAGTTATTGGTTTGACAAATGAATTTAGATGTTACAGTTTTGGTATCAGAGAGGGCTCAAGCATACGCGGGGCAGACGTGCAAATCCCGGTGTGTATGACATCGCGGGGCCTATGGGCAAATCCCGGATGTTGAGTGCCCTGATAGGTACCGATTGTAGCATTACAGATTGTGGACATGAATAGTATGAGTTTCATAAATGAACACAATTATTATAGTTATTTGTATCAGAGCAAATATGAACACGGTAATTACATTTATTGGTATCAGAGCCATATGAGTTCTATCATATGAATACGGTCATTACAGTTAGTGCTTAATTATTTTTTATTTGATTGTTATTAATATTATTAGAGTAATTAATGAATTAATCAGGTTGAGTCTTTCAAAATAGATAATTTAATCATATTCACTTATTTTTTGTTATAAATATGACTATTATATTGTTTCTTAATTTGTAATCTCAAGTAAATATGTAGACATCTAAAATCTACATGATTAAAAATGACTTTTAAAGAAAAATTTTTCTTAACAAATATTAAAATTTTATATAAATAATAAAAAATTTAAATAAAAAATTTTAAAATAAATAATAAAATGATCTTATTTGACTTGCAATTAATCCGAATGATTTGATTTAAATTATCAAAGTTTTTAAAGTTTAAAGTTTATTATTAACGGCCGTTACCTAACTGTTATATCCACCGCGAAACAAACTAAATTTTGGAGTTCTTGTTTTTCTTCAGGTCTTAGTTGCTACAAGAAATTCACTGTCAAGATTTTTGAATCTTTAATGATTCTTTTGAATGTCAAGGTCAAGATTTTAGGAAGCAAGCTTTCATACTTTGAATTTTTACTTCTTATTACTTTTATTCAACTTTCAATGAGATTTTAATTTAATATTTGTAAGATTAACACTTAAAATTGACATTAGAACCTTTCAATTTATATTGTCAAGATCAAAATAGAGTTTTGACTTAGGTTTAAACAATATATACATACATATATATATATATATATATATATATATATATATATATATATGATGTGGCATGTAGACATAATACATTTAATTATTGTTTTCAAAAACATGCCAATCCCTTTGTTATAATAATTTTTTTAATTAAAAAGTCATTTATAAAGGATTTAAAACACCACGCATTAAATTCCTTCTAAAATTTAAGCAAATGAACTTATCACTCTTTGAATATCTCATGCATTTAAAAAAAAAAAATTCAAACAGCGATATAATTCAAGCCAAAATTATTAACCAACACCAAAACATAATATAAGAGATTACAAATTATAATTCTAACAGAAAATACAATTTCTTAGAAACTAGTAATTTTCTGTGTTTGATTACAAGAAAATACAAAATTAAACTAAATTTGTGCTTTTTTTTTTTTATTACTCAACTTTCTCAATATAGAAGTAATAAACTAAAAAATTGAACAAATATAACTTTCTTAAAAAATTAAAAATATTTTTATATTATTTTACAATTATTTCTTTAAAAAAATTATTTAATGAAAAACTATTACATTAATAAATAAAAAATAAAATAGTATTTTATCACAAAATTAATGAGTGAACAAAATATGATTGTAACACATTTTTCAAGAAAAAAACTATAGTACAATTCCAACACCATAGAGCTCAACTATATTAAAAATAACTTCCTAGAAACCACTATTTTTAAAAAATTATTTGGATCAAAGTGAATAACTTACCAAACAAGATGTAAATATTTATAATGTACCTAAAGGGAAAAAAAAAAATACAAGTAATAACAAATTCCAGATCCCAACTCCAATAAATGTGTTTATATATATATATATATATATATATATATACACACACACACACACACACGGGCAAAACAAGTAAAAGGTCCAAGATTTTCCAATAAATTGAAGTTCAAGAAATTCAAACAAACAGTCAACATTTTCAGAATTGGAGAAATTCAAATAAACAGTCAACATTTTTCAGAATTGTACAGTACCAATCGGCCAGATCGATAAAATCAAGAATCGATCAGTAATTGATTCAGTTTAGCTTAAAAAATCGAACAATTAAAAAATCCTGTCCCTAAGAATGCCTTCCCTCAAAAAAAAAAACTTCTGTCACTTGTTATCTCAAATAAAGAAAAATCTCTCCCTTACTACTAAAATGTCCTCTTTTGATACTGAAATTCGCCAAGCCTGAAGAAGTCGAACAAATCTCCTCTATCAATGTGGTGGCCCACCAAAAGCCAAGACGATGAGGATGATAATGACAATAAGAAAGTCGACCACCAAACCTGTGAAAGTTAAATAGATCCCTTCCTATCATTGAAAGCGATGACAACGACGATGATGATGACAGTTATGAGAAGGGAGATGTGACATCAAATGCTAGTTTTTGTTATTCTTGTTTCTTTGTTTTTTTTCTTTTTAAATTGTGATCATACATATTTGATTGTAAGTTATTAATTTGGCAAATAAACTTGGATCTTTTAGTATGTTTGTGACTCTGGATTTCTTGTGAACCTGAGTTTTCTTTACAAATATATACGAGTTCTTCATTGTTGATAGGATTAACATCTACATTTATGCCAGTTTAATCGTTCATCAAATCCTTTTTTAATTGATGATTTTGCAAAATTTTTCGCAACTATGTATCGATTGAGTATAATTTTATGCTTCTCTGTTTTCATTTAGATTGGTCTCTTTTTTCATTTCTAAACATATTCTTGTTGCCCTTGAACTAGACTGGCTGAAGCGGTTGAACCAGGAAACGGCCAGTCAACTGATTCAAACTACAATCCAGTTTTAAAAACATTGCAAACATTTTCATTTTCCCACACTGGAAGGAACATTAAACAACCTAAAAAAAAAAAAATCATCTAATTTTTTTGGGAATTTGACTTAAAAACAAATGCACATCAAGTTCTGTCTCAAGACATTAATGTCAGCTATGACCATTATTTCTTGAACTGTTTGAAATTACAAAAGCAGACGTAGGAATAAAAGAGGAAACAAATGACAAAATAACAGTAGCCTAACAGTTCCTTGCACCAAGGTTAACCTAAGGTTCTTTCCCAAGCTCCACCCGCAGGTTGTCATATGGACACACTTTCGGCGTCTGGGCAACAGCAACAAATTCAGATGTTAAATCTTGTAACGGTAGTTAACACAACATTCTCAAGTTATAGTATTAAGTGACCAAAAAGATAGGTACAAGCTCACCCCATTAGACAGACATGAACACCCAAATACCCATAAAAAATAATAATAATGACACATTATAACAATAAGGCCATCCAGTGTTTAAAAAGTTTGAACCTCAAAAAGTCTTTCCTCAAATTCTCAAAAAATTTTCCATAAAAGGACATTTAATTATCATAATTTAACATTCTTAATTATCATAATTTAACATTCTTATTTGGAATTACTTTTCTAGAAAAGTAAATTTTTAATAAGTAATTCTAAGAGTGTAAGATTATTGTATTTGATTGAATATACGATTTCCCTTGGAATACATGATTAGTCTGTTTGATTTGTATAGAGAAAAATTCAAAAAGATTAACTTAAATTACTAGTATTCCCTAATATAGTTGTATTTTTATTTAATTAATCTATATAATTGCATAATAGGTTTCTGAAGTGTCTAAATATGAAATAAGAATCATTGCAAATTGTTTTCTTCTAGATAATAGTTCTCGAGCTATGACTATATATTCAATGATTAATATTAAGTAAAATACAAGACAAAAACATAAATTATTGATAAAAAAAGAAATAACAACCATTGAAATTAAATACTCTCTCCGTCCCAAAAAGATACCCACTTTCTTTTTACACATGGATTAAGAAAATATTGTTTACATAGTTAAATTAGTTAATTTTATGTATATTTTACCAATATACCCCATATTATCATTAAATAGATAAGCATGAATATTAATAAAGTGTTGTCTTGAAATTAATCACTCCTTAATAAAATATTTTCTTCAAACTAATCACTATTTAATAGATAAGCAAGAATATTTAGTGTTTTAAGAATGATTAGATAGTTGTTCTAGTTTTTAAGTAGTTGATTACAAGAAAATAAATAAGAGCATAATAGTAACTAAATAATTTAACACACACTAAAAAAGGAAAGTTGACTGTCTTCGTAAGACAGCCAAAAAAAGGAATAATGAACTATCTTTGTAGGATGGAGGGAGTAATAACCAATTATAAAAAAATTTCATACAAAAAAGAACATTATATAACTAGTAAACTTTTGCAATAGCTAACTGATATTCCTTTTCAATTTTAATTTATATTTTGCTTAGGGATCTATGAAAGAAAATATATAAATTTTAGTTTAGTAAATAAAAGTATATAGACGGTTATATATGTCCATATATTAAAATAATTAAGAGTATATTTATTTGTGTATATTTTTACAAATTTCAATGGCTTTATTTTTTTTCAAATTTCAATGGCCATGGAAAAGTAACATTTTCACCTCTTGAGATGGAAAACTACTTTTCCATGTAGATGGAAAAGAAAAGGGGCTGGATCTATGGATTCAAGAATTTAGGTTTCCTTGGAATGCAACATCCCTGAGCAAATCAAACATTAGAAATTCAACATTTCTGAATCAATTGCTCATCAGAATTTGCAAACCAAACATCCTCAAAATGTAACAAATGCAGTATTCAAAAAGAAGTTCCCATCACAAAAAAACAAGTTTATGTGTACAATTACGCAGACAACTACAGATGATATGTGAATCATAGTTGACGTTATTCAACTCTACACCTGAAATTTCTCCCAAACATTGGTTACCTACTACCCTGCACTGATCCAAAACTAGTTGTGGGGGTTAAGTTTCCTGCATTCCTCCTGGTTATACCTAAAATTCCTTGATTTCTTACAAAATATTCAACTACATCATGCAAGCCATATGTCAAATTAAAACTTAATTGTGCACAATAATTAAAATATAAGTTCATCCTGAAAAAAAATACAAATAACAGAAACTCCCATGATTTGAATTGAAAAACATAAATTGTTCAGGGTTCAACAGTAATGTTATAAATGTTATGAAACCAATTATAATTTGACGTATATTAAAGGGCTTTTGTTTTAATTATACTTTAAAACAATAAATGGAACATCTGTATCTGGCCAAAGCAGTCTCAAATGCAATGATAAATGCATACTGCATCCTCATCAATTTAGATGAAACGATGATTCATATCAGCTCTAAAAGAGGCTATGGAGCGAAACAATAATTGCATACAAGACTAAGGCAACAGTTCTAGTAGGCAATATATATATATATGTAAGTACACACCAAGGAAGTTCAGCAACACTACTTTTTCTGGTTTTCCTAGGTTCTCCCTAAAGTGAATCAGAGACATCCAATGCCACAAGCACATCATAATTAATTGAGTTTCACTAATGAAAGAAAATATTGAAGAAAGGACAATCAAAACGAGATAGGGACAACATGCTCTTTTTACACATAAAGAAGGGCTATACAACTGCACTATACTGCAGACACCTTTAGTGAGAGTTAGACAGATAGGCATTAAGGAAATTATTTTGAGTATATTTTAATATGATAATGCTCAAATGACATTTCCAACCGCAAACAGGGAATGAGTATATTGCAAGTCATGACATTACCCTAATCTGATGAACTTTTGTCATAAGACCAACATACAGTATGGTCAAAGCTTATAATTAGGAATCCCCATTTATTAGAATCAATTCTCACTAAATCAACAACTGATTCAATACAATTGAGGTCTATATAGTTGGTACTTTGGAGAAATTTCACCTATCCAAAGGAGGAACATCAACCTTCCACACAGCAAACTTGTAACTTCTAAAGTCAACAACAGCAATCAATGAAAATAAACAAGTGATTTTCCTAGGAACAACAAAAGCACAACATGCGATTGGTAGAGGCTTAAGCATAGATGATTAGACAGTCTATATTCAATAAGCTTCCTGAATGAACATTGACTTCAAGATATAGTCCTTACAACATCATTAGTGTTATATATAGCATATATCATGTAGAAAAATCAGAACAACATGACATCACAGCATGGAATAAGATTTTGAAAATGTAAATATACCAATATGATGGTATCTCAATTGTTCACCACAGAAGGTGGAAGGAAAGTGTATGTGAAAGGGACATATCAAGGATCACATGATAAGTTAGATTTCTTAGTGTCTTAGAAGTAAGAGACTCTGTGAATGACGAGTAATGGTAACCAGAGAATCTATTATTTACTACTGCATCATTGGTTCGATCCTAATGTAAGTACAATAATTTGCTCCAGAAGTGAAGAAATTTAGTCATTATTCTCTTCTGGAAAGATCAAAGGCCTAATAAATTTAGCTACTTTCTGATCCTGACTGAAGCAATAGAGTATATAAACTAAAATGTTTACCAAACTGAAGCCTAATTTTGCAACCACGACACCTGAATGTACATTTCATTCAAACCATCTATCACATTGTTCCCATTCAATGTAACCCAAACAGAGAACAAAATTTTACCCGTCCATGTACTGAAAACAAAGGTTAAAACAACAATTCATTTTGAAAAATGCTGGTAGAGAAGAAACTAATGCGGATTACAAAATCAGGACAATGAGTTGCATACAGTTAGTTCAGGACTTTCAAGACCAAAATTCAAGGTTGAAGTTAAACAACTAATCTTGAAGATAAATAGAATGCAACAAAACAGCAAACAAATAACCATTTGCATCTTCAATAATACAAAGCTTCTATTAAGACTGGGCTGGTTGAGGTAAAGTTCGTCTCACAACCTTTATCAACTCAAAAACATATTCATTTTCACCAATTGATATCAAAAATTTCAACAAGCGCTAATTCCACTAAAGTAAAGAAACAAAACAGGAGTTGTTTGGCTTACGTATAGTATCTTAGATGCTTTGCCATTCCACTCGGCTAACAATCCAAGTGCAGCAAAAAAGCCCAAACCTCCACACATCCAAGCTAGCGCCTCATGCTGTTAAAATTTAAAAAAAAAAACCACAATAATTCCTATAAAATCAGATAATGAAAAAAGAATTAAATCTTTTTACAGATTGATAGATTATCTACCTTTCCAACGGTATCCGCGATTCAGTCGATACGAGGGTCAGGAAAAGGCGCGCCGTTGTCCCAAATCAGTTCGTCGTTTACTGGAAGCTGAAGCAAATGAAATGTTTTTAGGTTAAAAGCTTTCGAAAAGATGATGTGAGAAAATGAGGAGATGGATGCAGATACTGGCAGGTTTGTTAGGGATGATGTGTTCGCCGGCGGGGAGGCCCATAACGGAGCGAAGGCGAAGGGAGGAGGCAACGGAACGGCCTACGACTCCGTTTCCTCCCATGATCCGCAACGCCACGTTGCTTAATCTCCCTGCCAATTTTCTAATTTTTTATTTTTTTTTATAGATTTTCTCTATGACCAATCACTCCCGCAAGATTGACGATAGCTGTGAGCTATTCTTGGTGGCGAATTATATTATAGAATTTGTAGTTCAGGGTCTAAACATGCGTGTATTTTATTTTTTTTATTTTAAATATTATTATTTTATTTATTTTTTATTTTAAATATATATATATATATTTATTTATTAATATTTTATATATTTTTAAATTTTTAATTATATTGATATTATTATTATTTCATATATTTAAAAAATAAACTTAATTTTTTATAAAAAATTAGTATAAACTATAAGTTGATTAATTTTAATATTATAAAAAAATTGAAAATATAAAAATATTTAACTATAAAAAATGAATCAACAGTTTATTAATAATAAATTTACAATTTATATCAAATAGACTTATAATTTATAAAAAGTAAACATACAGTTTACATATAATAAATTTATAGTTTATATTAAAATAAATATATAATTTACAAAAAATAAACCTACACGATTTTACAATTTATATAAAATTAATCTTCAATTTATATAAAATAAATCTACAGTTTACAAAAAAAAAATTTATAATTTATTAATAATAAATTTACAATTTATACAAAATAAACTTATAGTTTACAACAAATGAACTAATATATGTAAACTAATAAACATATATTTTATAATAAATGAACCACAAAAAAAATAAAATCTATTTAATAATATTAAACATAAATTAATATAATATAATTATATATAATAACATAAATTATTTAATTATAATAATATAATTAATTATAATAATATAATATAATTATATATTCATATAATTATATATTGTATTAATATAATTATATATAATATATAAAAATATATAAAAATCTCATTTATAAAAGAAAAAAATAAAAAAATAAAAAAATAAAAGATAAAAAGTTGTATTGTGGGTTGTAGAGTACGGAGGATTGTTTGATATATATAAAAATCCGTGTTTTTTTTTCTTTATTATCTCGCGAATCTTTAATTTATATTGTTATTTGTACAATCGTTCATGACGTAATAACTCGTTCTTTGATGGCATGAATTGGGCCTTCAGTTGGATCAAGAATTAGGCCTAGCCCGAGCTAAACAATAATAATTTCTATGAATTATTTATTTTCTGGTTTATTTTCTTCAGGCACAGCAGAGTCCAGCTAAAGAATAGTAATTATTTCTATGATATTTTTTCCTTTTTGAGAAAATTATTTCAATGATATTGAAGGTGTCGCATTAATCTTTAATTGTGAGTTAAATCCTATAACTATGAGTTTTATCGAATACTAATAATTTACATTGAGACTAAGGTGATATTTGGTAAATCTAAAAATTAAGTGCTAAAAATTTAAGAATTGAATTTTAAATATTTAATAATTTAAATGATGAAAATTTATGATTGTATAATCATTTGATATGAATTGAAATTTAAGTGTTTAATTTAATTAATTAATTTAATAATTTTAATTATTAAAATACTTAAAATTATTAAATGATAATTTTATCTTTATCATATTAGTTGAGTTGTTGAATATATATATATATATATATATATATATATATGGCTATAATAATCAACATCATGGGCAATAAAAATATTATCTATTCAATTCAACTATGGAGTTCCAATGAAAGCCATTTATTAAAAAAATTTACTATATTGATATTTACTCGATGTTGATTTAATTATTTTCATAATATATAACCTTTAGGTTCAATAAAATAATATTTCTTATTTTTGGATAACTAAAATGTTTTATAATTATTATATGGACAAAATTTTTATTTAGAAATATTTATTTATAAAATAGTTCATATGTATTATTACAAAATGATTATTTGTATATTAAAATTAAAGCAGTTAATATATTATAATATATAATTTTAATAATTTTTTTTAAATTATATTATACTCTAGTTTAACTTCAATTTGATCCGTCGTCTGTTGAGAATTAACCAAACTAAAAACTTTATAAAAAGTATAAATTTTAATTTATTTCGATAAATTTACAAACTAAAAATTAATAATTTAAAAAAATTGGTCCTGCATGTTTGCATAAGGTCATTGACATTTGCTTCCCTTTTCGCTTTTCAAAGGTTGGCATTCTTACGCTCACGATGCCTTTTCATTCACGAACCATAGAAAAATAGTTGGAACAATGCACTTTAGATTATGTTTTATTCTTTTGTAGAACCATGAAGATGTTGACAAAATATTAAACTTTCTATAATAATATGTAGCATGCTCCATTTTGTGATTGTGTTAAGCTATAATTTAATATTTTTCATTTTTAAATGAGTTTAATTGAATTACTATAAAAAATAAAATAATTACTTTAATAATATTATAAATCAATTTCATAAAGAGATGCTAATGATTTTTATATAAGAGAAATCACATTTTTATGAAAGAAATATTAAAACCTCTAATCAGAGTTGCAAAAGAAAATATATATATATATATATATATATATATATTGAAATGAAAAATAGAGAAAATAATACGATTTAATTAATGATAATCTCAAAAGATGAACAAAGAAAAAAAAGATTTTGAAAGAAAAGTGAATGGGAAAAAAAAATTTAATAACTCTTTAGTTTTTCCTTTTAAAAAACAAAAGAAATAACTCTTTAGTTTAGCGATATTAAAACCTGCAAGTTCTTAGAGTTGGAATATCAGTTAAGAGTTGAAAACTGTTAACACTGGAGAGTAATTGGATTTGGGAGAGTTTTGATTAGTAAATTTAAGTTGGGAGACTATGTCATCAGAAATCTTCCTTTTCTCATTGGGCAGAGAGGACTTTTCCACATGCATATATTGAAATGCCTTTGGCGTGCATGAGAGAGCAATGGACAATGCGTTCATTTTCTAACAAATCATTTTTGCCTTTTCCTCTTTGAAGGAATATATGGGCAATGCGTTAAAAGGGTACATTGTCTGCCAGCATTGAGCACGATCATTGTTCAATATACTGGTTTTTACCGTATGGAACATATAACAACCAAGAACTAAAAATGTTTTATTTTCAAATCCGATACTACAAAGTTGAAGTTCATATCAAATCATAGAAGGCTGCAACCAGTGGAACAATTTATAAAATATAACCATATATAATAATTCAATTATCGAAGACTTCAAATTCCCAATTTGCTCAGCATCCCAACGAGGGTCTTAGACGAGTCCCTAAGTCGCTGCTCCTCTTCCTCCGTCAGATGCACATTGGCGACCCCCAAGACTCCCCCTCTACCCAGTTGGGCAGGCAAGCTCAAGAACACATCCGCATCATCAATGCCATAGAATCCCTTTGCAAGAACAGAAACAGGGTGGATTTTCCTCTGGTCTCTAAGTAAGGAAAATGCCAAGTTAGCCGCGGAGTAGCCAATTGCCCAAGAAGTGTAGCCCTTGAGGCTAATCACCTCATATGCACTGTCAACCACGGCTGCGTGAATGTTTTCCAGTGTCTCCTTCTCGTAGGCGATTTGCTGCCTCTCTAAGAAGCTCAAGATCGGCACTCCACCAATACTTATGCTGGACCATAATGCCACTGAACTATCTCCATGCTCACCAACAATGTAGGCCTGTCAAAATTATACGAGCATCATCATCATCTTTGTTAATTAGGCTGCCTTTAGAGTTGAAAGTCGCAATTTTTTTCTTGTTAATTAAGTTTTTACCGAAACTTAAATTTATAATTGACCAGGGATTTGAAAATACAATTAATTAGTTGATAAAATCTAAAATATCATCATTACTATTAGGCACTAGGGAAAATGACTTGTTCCCACTAGTATCCGACTTCATAATATAATAATTTTACAACTAAAGTTTAAATTTGCAATCCTAGAACATGAAAGGGCGGCTTTAATAATAACGGCACACCTATATGATCAGCCTAGAATTCAAGAGTAAATTGACCGTCCACGAATATGGCGAAAATTCAGGACATAAGGCTACCTTCCAGTAGATAGTCGCCACCAGCAGCCCTCAATAAAATTATACAATTTCAAAAACACGTCAGTATGACTGAATAAAATGCTCATTGGTGCAGAAACGACTTTTTCCTGTCATTTCCTACCACATATCGATCCAAATGGTAGATTTTTTTTTTTTTAAAAAAAAAAATTAAACTACTGAAGGCAGTAAGGCACTAAGAAATCGATTTCATTTCACCTGCACGTCCTGGGCGTTGACGTCGAGATGATCAGCGATCAAGAACCGAAACCGCGAACTGTCTAAATTCGTGCCCGAACCGATAACCCTACTAGAAGGGAACCCGGAGAGCTTCCACGCGATGTAAGTCAAAATGTCAACAGGATTTGAAACAATCATCAGAATAGAGTCAGGCGAGTACTTAACAAGCGGCGGAATGATCTTCTCAAACAGTTTCACATTCCTCTGCATCAAGTTCAGCCGAGACTCGCCCGGGTTCTGGCGAGCTCCAGCAGTGACAACACAGAGATCGGATCCAACAGTTACTGAGTAATCAGTAGAAGCGATGATTTTGGTGCGGGCGAGGAAGGCGGCGGCGTGCTGGAGGTCTAGCATTTCCCCTCGGAGTTTGTCGGGATCGACATCGACGAGAGCGAGCTCGTCGGCGAGGCCTTGGGTGAAAATGGTTTGGGCAATAGCCATGCCGACATTGCCGGCGCCAACGACGGTGATTTTGGTGTGCCGTTTGGTAGGGGATGGAGGGCCAGCATTGTGGATGGGCTTGAAGAAGACTTGGGTCAGGTCCAGCCCGCCTGGACCCAATGATGAACCTGAAGGAGTCTTGTGCATTTTTTTGGAAGCGCTGATTATTTTGTTGAAGGAAAAAGACGAGTCTGGTATTTATAGAGGTGGGGAATGGGAAAGAGAGGGAAAGTTAGAGTTGGAAAGCAAGGGAACCGGGCAGGAAGGAAAGAAGGGAACAAGGATGTTTTTGGGGTTTCAAATCAACGGTCTCGAAGGAATATTAGACTGGTGTTTGACTATTTGCACATGCCACGTATTTTAGCTCAACATTGATAACAAAAGAATTAATATCAAGTTTTACTTTTCAATTCACCAGTCTCTATATATATATATATATTATGAATACAAGAGGTGTTACAAATATACTTAGTGAATAAATTAAATATATTTGTAATATAATTTTTAGAAAATATGAACTAAATATTTTAAAATTCAACTTATTAGAAGATAACAAATAATATTTCTCTATGAAAATAAACTTTATATTAAACAAGATCTAAAAATTCTTAGAGATCGTTCTTCTCGTGCAACTCAGAAAAGCTAAAATTTAATACATATTAATTCTTATCTCAAATTTAATTTTAAATAATTACTTGTTATTTGTTAAATAATTATATTTATATATAAGGTGTCATTATGTTACATTGCAAGCACACAACACTACACATTTTGAAATATTTTAAGAAAACTCTATTTCTAAAAATTAAGGGTTTGTATGGTTTTGTTTGATTTTTAATTTTGGTTTTTTTGTCAAAAATTGAAAATTATAATCATTATTAAATATATATTTAAAAAAATATTTTTCAAAAGATAAAAACAAGTTGTTAGAATCTGTGAAGCAATTTTTTTTTATTTTTAACTCATTTTCAAGAAATATTTTTTCAATAATCAAAATTACATTATATAATTGACACTTAATAGTCTCTAAAAATTGCATGCAATAAATTTTTAAAAATTAAAGATTGTGCCCAAAGTTTATTAAAATAATTATTATAAATTTAAGGAATTTAAATTAAAAGAGTGAATGTGATGTTGAATAAAGATTAAGCTCGAGACGAGTGGATTTAAAATGAGTTTGAGTTAATTATTGATAAAATGTTAAAATTAATCAATTAGATAATTAAATTCAAATTATATATATACACACTTTTTCCTTTAGATAACTCTTAACAATAATAAAGTCAAATTTAAGTAGTTGATGCATCATTTTCTGCGACAAAGTTCTTTCTTCGTATAATTTTCAAGCAATCGTTATGTCTATAAAAGCTCGCGTTGGCATATAAGAGAAATTTTCAGCACATGCAAAGACTAAGTGATGCACGTTTTAACCCGCACACAATTTCTGTACACTGCTATGAGAAAACCAGGTTCTATCACAGACATATTGGTCTTCCATTCTAGAGAAAACCATAAAGTGTGGAAGAACGATGAATTAGGAAAAGTATTTGGAGGGAACATAATTTTCTCAACGTCTCTCTAGAAAATTCTCTCGATTTGTATGCATTTGTGTGAAAAGAAGAGAATAGTACTAGTGCAACAATTAAAATAAATAAGCTTCGAAGGGTAATTTTATGTTAATCAATTATATTAGATATTAAATGAGTGACACGTGATCTAATCTAAGTATTTGAATAATAAGAGAATGACATATATTAGTTGTTTTATACGTTTTACTAACATATATTAGTTGTTTTATATGTGTTACTAATCTAACCATTGATATAAATATAATAAAAGTGGACCAATTTCTAAAGGGTGATTTCGTAATTATTTCACAATTTTATATAATATGCCAAGAGTAACATCGCATTTTTTAACTTTTAAGGGATAAAAAGTCTATAAAATAAACAAATTTTAAAATATTAACTCATAGATTGCACTATTAATAATTTAAACTAATTGAT
Organism: Omphalea diandra; assembly: GCA_949677035.1. Lineage (NCBI taxonomy): Eukaryota > Viridiplantae > Streptophyta > Magnoliopsida > Malpighiales > Euphorbiaceae > Omphalea > Omphalea diandra. The sequence goes on along the minus strand of CATIWR010138014.1, from coordinate 9,624 downwards.
AATCTGCATATTACATAAGCTATAATTTAATATATTATTGAAAATAAATTTATAAATATTAATGAAATTTAAATATTTATTGCAAAAATATATACATAATTAAATAAATAATATATTTTTTATAAATAAAATGATATATACATTACTATTTTTTTATCTTATTTTTAATTGTCTATTTGTAATTTATGTTAATATATTTTATTTTATTTATAATTTTTTATTAAATAAGTTTACATGTTAAATTGATAGAGTTCTCAATTGCTTATTTATCATATAATTAACTTGATAAATAGTAATCATTTCAAATAAAATTTAAGTTTAAAGACTGATAAATTATTAACTCAAATAAGTTGTAAAATTGAATTATATATATATAGTGTTTACATTATAGTTTTCAGTTTTTTTCTTTATGTATGATTTTTCTTTTATGTCTTTTTATTTTTATACAATTTTTAATTGATACTTATAGCTATTTTTTAATTTCATTAATTAAATATAATATATCAAAATTATAGTTAGCTTCTACTCATTTATTTCTCATGTCATTAATTGTCACAAATGACAAATCCTCATTGCGATTTTAAACATAACTGGGCCAGTTTGAGAGCCCCTCTCCAGTCTCAAGCTTAATTAAAGAGGCTATAAGCTTCTCACCATCAACATATGTTTTAAGGGGCTTAGCCCATTTTTCGAAACCGGAATCGTTCCTTCCCGCGAGCTGAGAAACGAAATCCAAAACGGAACGAATCGAAATGGAAGCTGCAGAAGGACTAGCAGAGCTGGAGCGGGTCCAGACTCGAATCCTGCAACGGATATCGGACCTTGAGCGTTCTCTTCTACCTTAAAATTATCTCTCCGCTTCAGCATCTGTCTCTGCTCCCGATGCAAACTGTAGCGACGCAGCCGGCGGCGGCGACACTGCATCTCGGCTGTCCGCCATTCTCCTATCCAACAGCGTCACTTACTTCTCATTCAAAAGAGTTCAACCGGATTACTACGACCGGTCGTTCGAGGCACGATGGAACATTCTCGGTGCCGCGTCCGTTGATGACCTTTTGCAAAAGCGTCGTTCTGGTAGGGCCATTTTAGTAATATTGCGAATATAGAATTTATTTTGTATTAACTATATGTTAAACTTCTTGTTCATATATTTAGTCAATCATCATCTTAAGCGTAATGCTGATTAATTCTATCTAATTTTTCATCTATAATCTGCTAAATGTTAACAGTACACAAAGTCCTTCAACTTTTGGAGTCTTAATCTTCATAAAACATATCTGTTAAATCCTGAAATCAATTCGTCATGAACGGTAGTAGTCACCTGTCGGATATCAGCATTATAAAAAAGAGATCTGTATATTGTTCAAAAACAATATTAAATACAGATTAATTGGCATAGCTAAAGCAACATTTGGGTAACACAGGGCTCGGAGTTATGAGTTGAGAGTACTTCTATTTGTGTTCTTGGAACTAGGGAAGCCATTCCCTGGAACTCTTGAGTCGAGACTGCTACATGTTCTTGAGGTAGCATATGTGCAGCCTTTTTAAGGGAGATTGACGGCGAGTTTTGGTTCACAATTAGCCTGCTGGATGAACTTGTATCCCTTTCTGTATACTTTGCTCTAGAATTCCATAACAGAGTTGGAAGCTCATATTATGTAATAAATTCAATCAATTGCTAACTAATTTACTGAATTGTCAAAGAGCTTATATGTCTAGTGCTAATCATCCCTGGGAGTAGTTTCATCAGAAGGATAAACAATGTTTTCCATCTGTCTCATATGAACATCTTGATAAAAAGTTTGTCGCCTCATCGTCCTTGGCTGGGTTATCCAACGTTTAGTTCAAGAGAATCATGGGAAAAAAAAAAAAGAAAAGAAAATGATAATATATATATATAAACTAGCAAGATAAATAGACATTTGCTTGCATGAGGATATCTGATATGGATATCTAAACACAGGCAATTTCAATTTCTTGTGTATGATTAACATAACTTTAGACATCAATAATTATGGGAAATTTAATATCTTGAATTTGTTTCTCTACTTATCAAATTGCTTTCTGAATCACCAATAACTATTAATGTGCAAAGTGTCTAATAGCACAGTAGACTATTTTGAGAAGGAAGATATGGATCATCAGTGAGACAAAGAATGTTCTAAGATATAATATAGATTGGAATTGGAGCCAAGTTTTTGTGTCTTGCGCGATCGCACACCATTTGTTTCTTCTTTATGTGGGTTAGGGACCCTAGAGTTGAAGTGCGATCATGTGGATGCCGAAATTGCATATTATAACATCGATATGGACATATTTAGTAAGGACGAACTGAACTGAGTTATTTTTTTTAAAACCAAATCAATTAGTGAATCGTTCAACTGACTGATTTTTGGTTCAGCCGGTCTGACCGGTCTAATTGATCCAGTACAATTGGTTCAATAATAAATGAAATTCCAAAATATTATTAAAAGAGCTTTAAAAAATTAGAAAAAAATAAAAATATATAAATATATTTGTGACAATAAAAAATATAAAAATAATATTAAAAATAGTCGAGACTGGACCGAACTGCTCACTGGTTCTGGTCTGATTTTCAAAACGTTGGTTATTTTGCAAAATATAAGGACTCACTTGGTGAAAATAAAAACATTTGAGGAATTCATTGGAAAAGAGAAAAGTTGAAGGACTTTGTATATTGTTATCCTAATTATGTATCGTGTGCTATCATGGTTGTGAGACTCCTTTCTTCTTTGTTTTTCTCTTTATCATGGTTTGTAATGTATTTGATTTTTTTTTTTTTTTTGTGTGTGTATTTTTGGTGATCAGTTGGTTTATCCACACACTTTCTGTTAATGACACACTTTAGTATGTTTGATTGGATAGCAAAGTAGCATTTAGAACCATTTTCTCTTTGTCCATCTATTCTTGGATAGAAATTTTGTGTAGCTTATGCATTAGTTGTTTATGATAAAAAATACTGTTTCATATTTTATGCAATCTCTTATATATTTTATAATGAAGAACAAAATATATTAGCACCTTGTTTGGTGTTTTTTCATAGAAATAGCAAAGTAGGAGAGGGCAGGAAGGGTGATGGATATTCAAAACATTGATTGAATGCCACTTACGAAATTTTTTAAGAAACTATTTAGACCTACATTGAATTTAGGTGTGGATCTAAAGTGTGTGTGTGTCCAGGTGCTTGACTTGCACAATGTTTAAACTAGGATATGGGCACTTGGCTTAGAAAGGTCCCAATATTGGTTTCCGTGAAAGGATGTTGCAGGTAATTTACCCAAAATTTTCAGGACTACCCATGGCTTATCATAAATAAAACAAGAAAAGGCCCACTAAGATCAAATTAGAGGCGCAGTACAAAACTAGAAGTCCATTAAGACCAAGTTGAAGCCCAACTTGAAAATAGACTTGCTCAGTCCAAATTAAACGTCTGCAGTGCCGATCATAAGGACAGAAGACTCCAAAGTTATCGTAACAAATGGAAAGAAAGAGGGGAGAGAGAGCTGAAGGTGCAGATATCCGGGTTTCTTTATTTTTTCTTGTTTCCTTTTTTCCTTTTTAGGGGTTGGCATTTGGATGTGCAGAGGAGTTTCACCCACAACACACACACACACACACAGAGATGTGCCAAACTTTATGGTGCTACATTTATGCTGGTTATGTGAACCAAACTGACCTCATTATATGTGGCGAAATCTGACTGACAACAACAATAGAACAATGAAAAAAATGTTAGAAAATGAGGAAAGAACTGTAAGTAAAAGATTTCATCATTGCTACCCTGATTAAAACTGCTGTTTACAAATTTCACCTTGCTGTGCCTAGTAGCATGCATTTCTTATTTGTCCACATGCTGTGCCATATTGACAGAAGTACTTCTAAGCATAATACCAAGTTCTAGCAATGTCAATCTTCATGTTTGCTAATGATGTTAACTGAAGAAGTTAAAATAGGTATCAAGGTTGGGATATTCACTGAATAGGTTAAGATATTATTAACTTTTGACGGTCATCAATCGCCAAAGAGTATGGGTCTTCGACAGTGTTGTCAAATTTCAGTATAAGAGCAGTGTTATAATATGTAGAACAATGACAGAACAATGTTTGGAACCTTTATGATACAGCTGAAATTCATTTTTGAATCTGAGACTCTCTCACACACCTTAAGTTCATAAACAATAACCTTTTTGATTATCTGAATGTTGTGCTGAAGTTCTTTTGTTCTTCTCAGGTTAATACACAGGCCCCATCAGATGTTATTGATTGTAGTGATCGGAATAATTCAAAGTATTATATTTGTTGTTGTTCAGGTACTGTGTTTTCAATATGAACAACTTTCCATCAAACATGATGCCTTGGTTACTTACATGTGGATATTATTTTATCATGGTATACTGCTCGGTTCAATGCTGAAATTGTTAAAAACTATCCGTACACACTCAATGACGACAAGACAGCAAAAAAGAAATTTAACAGTAAGTTCCTTTTTGAACTTTGGTGTTTTCATTTCATATGGTGATGGGTGCTTTGAGGCCTTGTTACACAAAAAATCAACAAATAGTTATCTTTCTGCTCAAATCTTTATATCTTCCATTTTGCTTATGTTGTTAGAGAATCTGTTAAAGGAATCTTAATTACCTCGTGGCTCTCTCTCGTTCTCAGAGCAAAATGGCTTGTAGTTACAGACAGCAATACTGTACAAATTTGTTTGATTTATGATACCATTGTCCCCTTGTATATGTACATAGTGACTCCCTATTTATCAATTGTCAGTTATAATGAGAACATCTACGCATTATCTGTGTCAGCAAGTGAAGTGTCAGTTTCTTGTTGGACAATTTTTTTAAAAAAAAAAAAAGGAAGTGTCAGTTTTAGGTATGACCTTGACAACACAGTCACATGTTCACATAAGATAGTCATAGGTGATTGCTTGCATAATCAATTCAAAAGACTAAAGTTTTAGCTGAGAAAGAGATCATAGGCAGCCAACAAGAATTATCATCTGCACAATGAGTATGTAGTGAATGAAGAGTTAGTAACAAGTGTGAGAAAGAACAGCAAATTCTCATGTGGAAATTTACCTGAATATTGTCAATCATCTGGAACCTTGAATATGATGCATGTTTGTTTTTCTGCATCAAATAAACCAGAAGTGTGTGTGTGTGTGTGTGTATTGGTGCATTCAAGGTGTGAAGTGGGAGAAAAATCAATGACTGAAGTCCTAGCAGAGTTCTTTCAAATCTTTCTATCCCAACAAATATGCCTTTTTCCCTAAGAAAAAAGATGGTTGAATCAAAATAATTCCTTTTGAAGTTTTCTTTCTTTCAGAGGGCAATATGAACGTTCATATTTCTGTTTTTCTCTTTTTCATAGTAAGCTTGTAATTCAAAAAATCAGAATTTTGGAACATTATTTGATTGTTACTTGAGGAGTTTAAATAACATTTTCATGAAACAGTGAGGCTTGCCCTTGAGGAGACATCTGCACAGTTGAATGGATATGTGCACAATGCTGTGACTTGTCTTGGCATGAAAACAGACATTCTGGTAAATACTCCAGCTACAATTGTTTACAAAACATCCACATATTCTATAACAATAAAATTATGCTAGTTGCATATTGCTCTTAGATTGACTATTTATTTTTCTTGTTATCCTAATGTAAATATTTGTTTTGATATACCCAAATTATTGGACTTATTTTCAATATTTCCTCAATGGCCCATGGTTTCCTATAAATGTGTTGGCAGTATTGAAAGGTTAAGCTATAAGGCATAATGCAATTTACAGAAAAGAGAGATCTGGATGGAGCTTCCATTTAAAAATACTGGTTCATCTGAGATTCTTAACATATTAGATTATGACCTTTTTAAGACGTTTCTATTTTAAATTTTCTTGATATCTTTTTGCTGTGCACATGCACTAGACACTTACTTTTCAGACAGAACAACTTCAGTGTCCTGTCTTGCTTGAAGAAGCATGATCAAGTTGGCCTACGAGGTTTAATTGGCTAGGCAGATATCTATCCTTGTCTTTCTTGCTAGTGTGGCCAGTTTATACACACAGATTCTTGTGAATGAGTTTCTCGGAAAAATTTTAGTGAAAAAGGAAGTACTCAATATTAATTTTTATCTGAAATTGTAACATGGCAATTTTTTGAGAATCAAATCCTCAATTTTAATGCCAGCTATGAGGTGGTCCATTGCTCCAACTATTCTGCGTGTCAAATTGGAATTTTAATTTGGCGGTCCACTATATTAGTTTTCTGCCAGTCTCACTTAGAATTGAGCCGGCTATGTGTTTCAACGAGCAAAAGTTTGTCTCTCACTTAGAATTGAGCCGGCTATGTGTTTCAATGAGCAAAAGTTTGTCTGATATGTTTGTGTCTCTTTGTGATATGCTCCATGCATTTTTATGGGGACACGATAGAATGTGATTTCAGAGATTAAAGAGTTTCAAAAATGTTTCAAGTTGGCAGATATAATTCTCATTGGAAGCAAGAAAAAGAGCGAAAATTTTAGTGTGCTAAGCTATTAATGAGAACTGAAGAAAATGCAAAATCTGGATGTCAATGTTGAATAAACTTTCTAGTTGAGAGCATAATGCACACAACAAATGCTTCATGGACGCACAGATGACATAGAATGAAAGACAGAAGAGTACATTTTATTGTTGTACTGTTAATTGGACTAAAGATTTTTTGATACCAGGTTATTTTGGATGAAGCAATCGTATGGCTTTGTCCAGATTTCTTCTGGTTGGGGGGTGGGAAAGTTGATCTGAAGCTTGGCATAAGGATCTCAGAATTTATCAGTTCTGTGAAACCTTTCATTGTCCGTTGTAGCGGCACATGATTAACACAAATGAAACTATTTTTGGACCAAAAAAAACAAGGTTGCTGGACCAATTTTGATCAAGTTCTACCATGGAAAATGAGGCTTTGCACATTTTTCTTCATTTGGTATCTTACAGGGTATTGAATTCCATTTGGTATATGTGTTACTATGGCTGATGATATGGCAGGAAAAGGTAACTGCTATCTACTGATTTTATGGCAGTATTCATACAATTTTCTTTTATCAAATCAGAGGCAGTATCTCTAATCACAATCATGTTGTTTTAAACGAGTTTAATGCTCTTGAAAACATTGGTATAGAAATAAAGTGATTTTCGGGCAGTGATGGTTATCTGTTCCTTCAAGTTATGTAATTGGATATACTAGTGTGGGATCCGCATATTTAAACTTGTTTCAGAAATTTTCCCCATTCATGAAAGCTATCTTGGAGAAAAATGAACTCTTGGAAATTGCTTTCTCCTTCTTTTTACCATTGTCTAGGCATTGTTATTTTTCACTCTCTGTAAAATGCTTATCGTGCTAGATAGAAGATGCAGGGACTGGAAACAAAAAGTGGCTGCTAAGCTTCATGGTATTCTCCTCAAGGTTAATTAGCTTAAAATTGACAGCACATGTTTCTGTTATTTATAGTTTCATGCAAGCACTGTTTGTAGGATATTTGTAAAATAATGTTGCTTCAGGCAAGCCCAGACTTGCAGCATTCAGTTGGGTAAGTATTGAAGTAGTCCGGCCTTTCAACTTAAATAGCTACTTCAACGGTTTCCACTGGCTAGTTTATAGCCTTTTTTTTTTTTTTTTTATCTTCTAATATTTGTTTTAATACATGCACAATTTTCTTCGATGAAGAAGAAATCAGCTGCAATTTGAATTCTAAAAATCAATGTGCTTTTGGTTTAATAGTTGGTTTAATAGGGCTGAAGTTGTTTATAGGATTGAAAATTTGAATTTTAGTATGTCATATTAAAAAAAAAAAAATCTAAACTCTTTAACCTTATGCATTATAACGCTAGTAGATACTTCAACTGGTTTCTAGCTTGTAAATTTCACCGAAACAAAGATATCTCAGATCGATTGTAATGATGATTGTCCAGATCTAGAAGAAAAAATGATTTGAGAATTTCTTAATCAAATTTAATATAATTTTAATGTGTTTTGTGAAATTTAAATTGATTTTGTTTTAACTTGATTCATATTTGATAAGATTTAAATTATTAAAATATTTACATGTTATTTAAAAAATTAAATTTACCAGTAATTTTATTTAATTTGACTTGAAATTTGAAAAAAATTAAAAATAATTTTTTATATAAAAATAACTCAATTTATTCACAATTTAAAATAAGTCGATCTAAATTTATGGTCCAATTAAATTTAAAATTGTTTCAATTCAAATTCACTCCACTTGCCATTTTTAGCTGTTGAGACAATTACAACAATTGAAGAATCAACCAATAATTGCTTGGTTCAAATTAGGAACATCCAACACATTTTTCATCCGTGGCAACACACCTATGTCTAGTGTGTCCCCTTATTTTCTATCTCATTAACATAAAAGACTAAATACAACGATTGAGTCTGTTATCCATCGATTCACCGTCTAACATCTAACTATGGCCACCTATTTATGTAGAGTGACTCGATGATTATAGCAATTCAAGAGTGTTTTCAGTTCAAATTAGTAAAATAAATTGAAAACTGATTACTGTTTTGATTTGATTTAGTATTTAAAATTAATTATTCAAAAAATTGGTCAAAATCAATAAACCCAATAAAACTGAAAACCTATTCAATCCAAAACTATGTTGTCTTGTGAAAAAATATAAAAATTTTAAAATATTACACTATTTTATTCAAATTTTAAATTTTAAAAAATAGCACTTTATCATATTATATATTTTTAAAAAAATTTTAAGTATTATTTATATATTTTTTTTCAAAAAAATTTAAAAAATTATCCTATTGAACCATAGCAATTGAATTGGTCGAATCAATTGAATCGGTATCAACTAACTAACTAGTTTAATCTCCTGTTTGATTTTAAAAACATTAGAGATACTGGCTATAATTTACAATGCGACTTCCTTTTCAAAGACATCTTAGTTACTCTTAAATTGCATTTCTAAGAAAAAGAAACCAATAAAACCACCATCTACAGAAATTATAGTTAAATCTCTTGTGTAGACTTAGAGTTCCATTTCACTGTTATTGTTGACAATAATAAGACGAGTGCTCTTGACAACTAAATGTTCTTTTATCCTTATCGTATGACATTCTTAGGAGACATCATCTTCGTATTAAAAGAAACATCGAAAGGAGTAAGATAAAACATAGAAAAGTACATGTAGGAAAGATCTAGGGTTTTTCATTGTGGATAGGTGGCTTCCTATGGGGTTGTGCATAATCCATAACCACAATATCCTCCACAGTTCCATTTTCGTTGGATTCTACAGCTTCTTTGGTATCACTTGGTTCTAGAAGGGATCGTTCTTGCCTCATCGATCCCTACACGAGAAGCGTAAACCAGATTATGTTACATTAACATTCAATCAATTTGTTATTTTTTGGAAAAGTCAATTGTTGATAATAATAAAATTAAGTTTACATATCCGGTTAATAATACTTCAAAAAAATAATGACATCGCACCCTAACGATATCATAAAATTCACTAAGAAATATTTGCACATTTAGATATATATATATATATATATATATATATATATATATATATATATATATATATATAAAACA
>CATIWR010137998.1:0-22012 GCA_949677035.1 Omphalea diandra | reverse complement strand
TTGTTTTTGTTGTGTTTTTTTTCAAAACATATCCACCCCCCCCCCCCCCCCCCCCCCCCCCCCCTAATTCTTCATAATTGGGTATTTCACTCCACTAAACTGGTGTTTCTAAGCTCATAGCAAATTTCTACAACTTGTGTTTATGGCTCATACAACAACCTTACAACTTATGTTTTCTAGGCTCACACAACAACCTCTCTCAAGTGTTTTGTATAGGCTCACACTTCAATCTCTTATAAGAGTTTTAAATCTAGGCTAACTTTCAACCTTTTACAATAGTGTTTATTGCTCACACCTAACAATCAATAACACATAAATGAGAATGAAAGATTGAGTAGCAAAATAGTAAGAGTTTGGTTACAAATTAATGAATTTTCTTGCATTTACATTTGTTTGATGGAATATTTATAGCCTACATCCACCAAAGAGATGTTATTCTAAAAATATCAATAAATCTCCAAGTTGTGCTAGGCAGACTTTTGCATTAAATGCTTGTCAGGCGAAAGTCACGATCACTACTACCATTTCACCATCGCAAATTTTCAATTTGTACTGAAGAGTCGAAAATTATGGCGAAGAACCCCGTCCTGTGTCTAATGGCTAGTCCATGTGTTAGCTTTCCATTGGTTATCTAAGAAACGTAGTCGTTGTATTCTACCTGCTTCTTAAAAGTTGCGGTTGCGAGTTGTCTTTGCCTTAGGTGCAACTGAGACCGTGAATTCCTCTATTTGGTGAGAAAATTACAGCTTCTTGAGTCACAGTCGTGACTGGCAATTTGCCCTCATGATTTTTGATCTTCAATGGATACCTTGGACACTTGGCATGTTATGTCTGTGGCTTTGGTTCCCCCCATTATCACTATGAAAGTCACAATCATGAATCTAGATGCAATACTTACCTCGAATTCCTTTATGACTTAAGCTCACTTCCTTCAACTGTGAATTTGCTCGCGAATTTCTCTAGCCTAGCTTCATCCATCCTTATGACTAATTTGCTGTCATGATTTAGGATATACATACTGCGAATTTGGATGAACTTCTCAAGGTTGGAGATTTTAAATTCCATCCAATTTGTAATGAAAAAACTAACTTTTAATCTGCAAAACAACACTTAATAAAAATATTAAAACTGATCAATCTCTATTGTGAAGATCAAAAGAGGTTCATGACTTAAGTTTAACCAACCTAGTCCAACAATCTCCCCCTTTTTTATTTTAACAACTTAGATTGATCTTATGGAAAATCAAATGCATGAGTTGTAAAGTTGGGATGGTCAATGATGAAATGATTAATGAATACTTAAAAAAATTCTAGTCAATGATCAAAGAAATTCTAAGTACTAAAAAAAAAAATGCTCCCACTTAACTTATGCTTTTCTCTTTCAAACTATTTTCTCGATACAATTGTCTCCCCTTTTGGAAAGATAAAAAAGAAGGTGAATGGAGAAGATTAAATAAAATGCATAAAGATGAGATAAAGTCATCATAAGAAGCAAATAGTAATTCATAGAGTCATAAAAATTGCATTCGCATATAAAATATCAAACACATAACATAAGAAACAAAGAATTACAAATTCAAACACTTTTATTTATTTATAAACTGTGGGCTCAACAATTGTACATTAAAGATTTAAATAAAGAAATCTTAGTCTAGAAGATTGAAGAACTGTCAACATCTCCAGAATCATCATGCTCTTCATTGTCTCCTCCTCCTTCAATTTCATCTCCATCCTCAACCTCTGGGTTGTCTTCCTCCTTTGGTGTGTCTTCATAATCGTCGAAATCTAGAAGATGATAGGGAGGAGCACCTATTTTCTCTTGTAGGTCCACCAGGTCACTGTGTAGGTGGAAAAGAAGGAGAAATCTTCTCTTCAATATCCTCATCACCTTATCTAACTTTTGTTTCATGGTGGCAATAGAACTTTTAGTTTTAGATTTTGGTTGAGGGGGTGGAACTGGTATTGCTCCTTCTTTAATGACAAGCCTTTTTCTTTTGAAGGCTTGGGATGTTTCCAGCTTTTTGGGCCCCAAAAACACCCAAAGTATAGGTACAGGAATATGGGTGAATGGCTTTGGCATTGATAAGGTAGGTGAGGTCCAAAAAATTTTGGAAAGGAAAGAGTTTCTTTATGAGGAATTTTTCATTTTCCTCATTAAGAGCACCAACATAACTATAAATGATAGTCACATATGAAGGAAGGAGAAATTGACTCTTAGGTTTAGTGCTCATATGAATGAACGGATCCACAAGATAGCGACCAGATTGGATGAGTTTATTTTTTACAAGGAAGAAAAGGAAAGCAAGCTCTTTTTGGGATACCTTTTTGTTACCATTACCTCTAACATTAATAGAGAAGGTGATGATACACTGAAGTAACAAAAAAAGAAGGGTTTTGATGTATTAAGAAGGTTTTGGGATCATGTTTGGTCTCGATAGAAACTTCGGACCAAAACTTAGAGTACATGACATTAAGTGCAAAGATAATGAATGGAATGTTATCTCCGACTTAAAGATTGAAAAGGTTAGACAATTATTCAAAAGTGATAAAGTAAGGATCTCTAAACATATGAAATACTAACCCGTATTGTTCGGTGTGGGATTCATCTCTACTATTTAGAGTCACAATGCATATAAACTCTTTCACAATTTCTTCATATCCAGGCTTATCCCAAAAGATGAATTCGTTCTGTGCCAAATTGGAGAGAAATGTGTGGATCTCATCTTTGATCCCCAGAGACTCTAGAAGAAAAGTAGAAGGGATTTTGTTTGGAAGGATGATCTTGGAGACGTTGGCCTTACAACAATCCTTCTCCTCTTTTGTAATCCCTTTCATTTGATGTAGGGTTGGAGGTGCAGAAGGTTGGGCTACTGCCTTGCCCTTCTTTGCTTTTGAAGCCTTTTTAAGAGCCATTAAAGAGGGTAGGATGTTTTAAAGATGTTTAGAGTATGAGAGAAGATAGATTGATTTGGTGTAGCAAGTAGTGACGAAAATCACTATTTAGGGGGTGTATATAAACATAGAAAAGGTGTATAAATGGCTAGAAATAGCTAGAATGTGAATAATGAAGGGTTGGAAATGGTTGGTAGTCATATCAAATTAATGTGTGACAATTACTAGAATTTGTGACCGCTAATTCTGAAATATGTGAGTAACGGACAAAAAAACCTCGAAAACCAGTGCGTACAATGGTCAAAATTTTGAATTTTTGGCTGAATTCGTAGTGATGAGCAAAGTCATAACCGTGAATTGATAGTTGTCAGCCAGGTAAAAAGAACTTATAATTCACGATCGTGAGTCAATAAATTACGACCACGAATTACAAGGCAAGAAGAAAAATAATGAAAAAGTAAGATTTGATGTTTAAAGTTGTGATCCACTTAATATATTAATGCTCAATTTATGCAAATTGACATAAAAAAAGTATAATTGCATTTAAAATTAAGACATCTAAAGATAAATATCATAAATAACCAACACATAACAATCACACAAAAGATCAAACTTTTCACTTTAGGGAATTTCCATCAAGCATTTTCAATTCTCTCTTAACCTTTCTTCATTGAGAGGTTTAGTGAAAATATTTGAAAGTTGATGATTTGTGTCTATAAATTCTAAAACAACATCACCATTTTGGTTATGATCTCTAAGAAAATGATGTCTAATATCTATGTTTACTCCTAGAATGTTGGATGAGATTCTTAAAGAAATTAATTGCACTTGTGTTGTCACATTTGATGGGTATAAGATAAACAACTTTGTCATAATCCTTTAATTGTTGTTTCATCCAAAGAAGTTGGGTGTAACAATAACCCGCAACTATATATTCAGCTTCAGCGATGGATAAGGCAACCAAAACTTGCTTCTTGTTAAACCAAAACACTAAACATTCTCCTATAAATTGGCAAGTTTTAGAAGTGCTCTTCCTATCTAAAAGACTATCAACATAATTTGCATCTGAGTAACCTATAAGACTAAAAGATGAATTTCTAGGAAACCATAATCCTAAATGTAATATGTTATGCAAATATTTGAAAATTTTTTTGACAACATTCAAATGTGGTTTTTGGGGACATAATTGAAATCTAGCACACATACATACACTAAACATAATATTAGGTCTAGAAGCAGTAAGATAAAGTAGAGAATCGATCATACCTCGATATCTCTTCTCATCAACTGTCTTACCTGATTCTTCTTTGTCCAATTTGATGGTACCACTTATGGGTGTTTTTGCTACTTTGCATCCATCCATGCCAAATTTCTTGAGTATGTCCTTTGTGTATTTGGCTTGGTTGATGAAGATTCCTTCTTTGGTTTGCTTGATTTGTAGACCAAGGAAAAGTTTAAGCTCTCCTATCATGCTCATCTCGAATTTTCTAGTTATACACGTAGCAAAATCCTCACATAGAGATTCATTAGTAGCACTAAAAATGATATCATCAACATAAATTTGTACTATTAGTGTATCATGTTTGTACTTGTTTACAAATAAAGTTGTGTCCACCTTTCCCTTTTCAAAATCATTTTTCAAAAGAAAAGAGTTGAGCCTTTCATACCAAGCTCTTGGAGCTTGTTTCAACCCATATAAGGCTCTATTCAATTTAAAAACATAATTTGGAAAAATATGTAATTCAAAATTAGGAAGTTGTTCAACATAAACTTCATCTTTAATAACACCATTTAGAAATGCACTCTTGACATCCATTTGAAATAATTTAAAATTCATATGACATGTATAAGCTAAAAGAATCTTTACGGCCTTTAACCTTGCAACGGAAATATCGGTTTAATCATAGTCTATGCCTTCGTTGGTCGTAACCTTTTGTAACCAATCTAGCCTTATTCCTAGTGATGAATCCTTGCTCATCTAACTTATTCCCAAACACCCATTTGCAACCTACAATTAGGTGTTCTTTAGGCTTCGGAATAAGTTCCTGTACATATTTTCTCTTAAATTGGTTGAGTTCCTCTTGCAAAGCAATCACCTAACTCTTATCATTAAGAGCCTCATCTATAGATTTTGGCTCTAGTTGAGAAATAAAAGCAAGATTATTATCTAAAAAGTTGAACTTAAATCTAGTACTTACACCCTTTGAAGTATCACCATTGATTAAATCTTTAGGGTGATGCTTCGAAAATCTCAAATCTTTGGGTAGATCTTGACTTGGCAATTCTTCTTGTTGATGTTGAGGATCCTTGTCTACTCTTGATGACTTGTCCTCATCCTTATCTTTGTCTTCCTCTCTTGTAGTGTGTTCCAATTCCAATTTTTCAAAATCACCTACAAAATCATCAACAAAAGTACCTTTCCTAGGATCAAGCTTACTAGATTCGTTAAATACAACATGCATAAGCTCTTCAACAACCATTAAACTCTTATTAAAGACCTTAGTGGAATAACCTAAGAATATGCCCTCATTAGTTTTTGAGTCAAATTTCCCCAGATTATCCTTGGTATTCAATATATAGCACTTGCATCCAAATACTCTTAGGTATGATATTTTAGTTTTCTACCATTCCATAACTCATAAGATGTTTTATTGAGAATGGATCTTTTAAAAATTCTATTTGTAATATAACATAAAGTATTAATGGCTTCGGCCCAAAAGTAATTTGGCAAAGAATACTCATTGAGCATAGTTCTAGCCATCTCTGCTAGTGTTCTATTTTTCCTCTCTAAAACATCATTTTGTTGTGGTATTCTAGGAGTTGAAATATTGTGAAAAATCCTATTCTCATGGCAATAAGATTCAAAAGACTCATTTAGAAATTCCTTTCCATTGTCACTTCTAATTAAAGAAATGAAGTAACCCTTTTCATTTTGAATTCTTTTTGCAAAACTTTTAAAAGCATCAAAAGCATCATACTTATGAGCTAAAAAGGACACCCAAGTAAACCTTAAGTAATCATCAACTAGGACTAGTGCATAAAGTTTTCCACTTAAACTAGCACTCCTAGTAGGTCCTATCAAGTCCATGTGAATTAATTGAAGAGGTCTAGATGAACTTACAATGTTCTTTACTTTAAAGAAGGATTGAAGTTGCTTCGCCATTTGGCAAGGACCACATGTCTTGTCTTTAGAAAACTTTAGCTTAGGAAGACCTTTAACTAGCTTTCCTTTTGATAAGCTTTACAATAGATCCATGCTAGCATGTCCAAGCCTTCTATGCCATAGCCAAGCTTTATTACTAAGAGACATAAGACACTTAAAAGATTGGATAGCCAAATTCTCTAAGTCAATTAGATAGGTATTCCCTTTCCTGTCACCCTTGAAAACTACCTTTTAATCCACTAAATTGGTAACTCGACATTCTCTAAGGTCAAATGGGACTTTATTACCTTTGTCACATAGTTGACTTAGACTAAGCAAATTATGTTACAAGCCATCAACTAAGAAAACATCATTAATTAAAGAGCAACCATTCTTACCAATGGTTCCAATGCCAATTACCTTACCCTTGGCATTGTTACCAAATGTGACATTACCACCTTCTTTTTCCTTTAAGGCCATAAATAGCTTCCTATTGCTCGTCATGTGCTTTGAGCATCCACTATCTATATGCTAATCATTTTATTTATTGCTGGCTACTAAACACCCCTACACAACACAAATAAATCATCTTTTTTTAGGACCCAAGTTTTTGGTACCCAAGCATACTTAGGTCCTAAGGAGTTAGGTTTTGAAGGATCCCCCAATTTGAGGTGCGCCTTTCTAATGTAAAAAAAACATTTATATGTCCATACTTCATGCAATAATGGCATTAGAGTTTAGATCTATGTGTCTTTCTCCTATGTCATGCCTTGGTATGAGTGGGGGGTTTTCTTATATCAACATGATATGTATGAGAGCATGGACATGCATGCATTAGGTGTGTATTTTCTGTGTGAGTATGAATTATCATGCCTTTTGTTGTACATGTAAGTATGATTAGCCTTTTTAGAAATGGGCCTTGAGCCTTGTTGCACTTTCCCTTTGCCCTTAGGCATTGGGGGTTTAGTGCCTTGGGCACTTTTCTTTCCAACAACCTCAATACTTGAAGTTTGAGGTATTGTAGTTCTAATGAATGTAGTGGATGGAGATGTAAAAGAAGAGGCTCTATTGAAGCCTGGACCATGCCTAATTAAGGGAGGTCTTTGTGATACAATGAGTATATCCAAAGCTTCCTTACCCTTATGAAACTTAGAGAAAGAGCTTCTAAACTTAATGACATCACCTTTCAAAGAGTCATTGACATTACCTTTCAAAGAGTCATTCTCTTTTCTTAAAGAAGCTAGAGATGAAGATGATTTGGAAAGATTTTCCATTAACTTCTTGAGTTCTTCATTTGAAGCTCTCAATTCACTTACAAGGCTATTAAGGGATTTGAATTCATCCTCTAATTTATTACACTTCTTCTTATAAGTTTTCATTTGTGACTTATATTTGTCATATTTTATGGTGAGAGCTTTTAAAAGCTCATCATCTACATCATCTAAATCATCATATTTAGAATAAGAATTAGGAGAAGAGCTTACCTCATTAGGAGAGCCATGAAGCATATGTTAACAATCTCTTCTTCTTCATCATATTCACTTGAGCTATCATCCCAAGTGCCTTTGAAGCTCTTCCTCTTCTCTTTATCCCCTTTCTTCTTCTTCTTTAGCTTAAGGCAATCATACTTAATATGGCCTTGCTTGCCACACTCACAACAAGTGGCATCGTTTGATCGCTCTTTGGGAGTTGAAGTTACTTTCTTGAAGTTCCTTATTTCTTTTCTTCTCCTTCTAATCAGCTCCTTAGTCCTTCTAGAACACATTACAAGTTCCTCCTCCTCCTTATCACTCTCTTCTTTACTTGAGGCTATTTCTACTTCCTTTTCCTTTGAAGATGATTTGAGTGCCAAGGTCTTTTTTTCTGGTTTTTCAGATTTCTCCCCTTGACCTCTCATTCTCTTTATTTCTTCATCTTTCTTTAAGGCCATCTCATGAGTCAAGAGTTTGCATATGAAGACATCTGTCGACACCTTCTCTATTTCCAGGTTGGACTCTTGGATACTACACACTCTAGCACCAAATTTCTCAAGAGGCAAAGATTTCAAAATTTTGGAATTTACCTTTTGATTTGTGAGAACCTTATTGAACTTCTTCATGTTGGTGATAATAGCTAGGAGCCGATTTGTCTTATCTGTTATGCTCTTTTCCTCTTTCATCATGAATAGTTCCCACTCCATCACGTACATCTCAAGTCGACTAGATTTCACCAAGGTGGTACCCTCATGATAGTTCTCTAATGCCTTCCAAATACCATGAGTAGTTTGGCAGTGTTGAACCCTTTTAATTTATTCTTTTAAGAGATAACTTAGAAGGATTGCCATGGCTTTTTTATTTTTACCATTGGATCTTCTGTGTGCTTCAACCCATTCTTCTCTAGGAATTAACTCCTCAGTCCCATCCACCACTTTGGTGGGTGGCTTCCACCCTTTACCAACAATATCCCGTAGATCCATAAACCCTATAACTTGTGTATTAACAAATATTATGTTGACTCCCAAATTCTTCACAATGGGGTATTTCACTCCACTAAACTGGTGTTTCCAAGCTCACACCAAACTTTTACAACTTGTGTTTATGGCTCACATAACAACCTCTCTCAAGTGTTTTGTATAGGCTCACACTTCAACCTCTTACAAGAGTTTTGAATCTAGGCTAACTCTCAACCTCTTACAATGGTGTTTATAGCCCACATCCACCAAAAATAAGTTACTCTAAAATTATTAACAAATCTCTAAGTTATGCTAGGCAGATTTTGCATTAAATGCTTGTCAGGCGAAAGTCACGGTCGCGAATTTCCAATTTGCACTGAGGAGCTAAAAATTGTGATAGAGAACCCTATTTTGTATCTAACGGCTAGTTCACGTGTTAGTTGTCCATTGGTTATCCAAGAAATGTAGTCGTTGTGTTCTACCTACTTCTTAAAATTTGTGGTCGTGAGTTGTCTTTGCCTTGGGTGCGACTGAGACCACAAATTCCTCTGTTTGATGAGAAAATTACAGCTTTTTGAGTTGTGATTGAGACCAGTTATTCGCCCTTACGATTTTTGATCTTTAACGAATACCTTGGACTCTTGGTGTGCTGTGGCTATGGCTTTGGTTCCCTCATTTGTCATTATGAAAATCACGATCACGAATCTAGATGCGATACTCAATGGGAATTCCTCTATGATTTAAGCTCACTTCCTTCGGCTAAGTCATGGTTGTAAATTTGCCCCACAAATTCCTCTGGCCTAGCTTCATCAATCCTTATGATTGATTCAAGATCGCAATTTAGGATATACACATCACGAATTTGGATGAACTTCTCAAGGTTGGAGATTTTAAATTCCAACAAACTTTCAATGAAAAAACTAACTTATAATCTATAAAACAACACTTAATAAAGTATTAGAATTGATCAATCTTTATTTCTAAGATCAAAAGAGGTTCATGACTTAGATTTAACCAACCTAGTCTAACATGCAAAGAATACTCATTGAGCATGGTTATAACTACCTCTACCAAAGTCTTATTTTTCCTTTTTACAACACCATTTTGTAATGGTGTTCTAGGGGGTAGAAAAGTTATGAGAAATGTTATTCTCTAAACAATAATTTTCAAAAGTCTTATTTTGAAATTCTTTTTCATGGTCACTCCTAATAGAAGAAGTAAAGTAACCTTTTTCATTTTGAACTCTTTTGGTAAAACTTTTGGAAGCATCAAAAGTGTCATTCTTATGAGCAAGAAAGGATACCTAAGTGAACCTAGAGTAGTCATCAGTTAGGATAAACACATAATGCTTTCCACCTAAACTAGCATTCTTAGTGGGTCCAATTATGTCCATATGGATAAGTTGAAGAGGTCTAGAAGTACTTACAATATTTTTTGCTTTGGAGGAAGTTTGGTGTTACTTCTTTATTTGGCAACGTCCACAATATCTTGTCCTTTATGAACTTAAGCTTGGGAAGACCCTACACTAGCTCTCCTTTTGATAGACTTTGTAGAAACTCTATGCGAGCATGACCTAGTCTTTTATGCCAAAACCAAGTTGCATTGCTAATAGAGACAAGACACTTAAAGGATTGATTAGCCAAATTGTCTAAGTCAATTAAATAGGTATTACCTCTTCTTTCACCCTTAAAGACTACCTTCTTATCTACTCAGGTGGTACCCTGACATTCTCTAGGGTCAAAGGTGACTTTATTACTTTTGTCATATAATTGACTTAACTTAACAAATTATGTTGCAAACCTTCAACTAAAAGGACATTATTTATAAGGGAGCAATCTTTCTTACCCACTATTCTAATACCAATTACCTTACCCTTGACATTGTTTTGGACAGTGACATTGCGACCATCTTTCTCTTTAATGGCTATGAATAACTTCTTGTTTTCGGTCATATGCTTTGAGCACCCATTATCCACATGCCAATCATTATTTTCATTGGTGCCTTCTAAACATTGCTACAAAACAAAAACAAATCACCTTTCTTTAGGTACCGAAGTATACTTGGGTCCTTGGGGGTTAGGCCTAAAAAGGTTCTATAATTTAAGATATGCCTTCCTAATATAACAGAATATGTTTATATGACCATACTTCATGCAATAATGAAATTGAAGTTTAAACTTATGAATCTTTTTGTTGTGCTTAACTTTGGTATGAGTAGGAGGCCTTCTCATACTTTGGTGGTGAGTGTTTGCAAGTGCATGATTAATGAGTAGAAGAGAATGTTTTGTGTGTGTGGTTGAGCATGCTTCTTATTATAAATGTGAGAATAATTTGCTCTTTGAGCCTTGGGGGGCCTTTTCTTTGCCCTCAGGCATAAGTGGCTTAGTGTTAGGAGCACTTCTCTTCCCAATTACCTCAATACTTGAAGTTTAAGGTGTTGATGCTTTAATGAATGTGGTGAGAGAGGAAGTATATGAAGAGGTTCTATTGAAGCCTAGACCATGTCTTACTAAAATAGGTCTTTGAGATATAATAAGTGTATCTAAAGCTTCCTTTCCTTATGAAATTTAGATATGGAGTTTCTAAGTTCAATAAGTTCACCCTTTAAAGAATCATTTTCCTTTCTCAAAGATTTAAGAGAGAATGAAGACTTAAAAAGCCTTTCTAAAGACTTTTGAGTTCTTCATTAGAAGTCCTCAACTCACTTACAAGATCATCTAAGAATTTAAATTCAACCTCTAGTTTTGAACACTTTTTCTTATAAATTTTCACTTATGATTTATATTTATCACATTTCAAAGTAAGAGCTTTAAAAAGCTCATCATCCACATCATCAAATGCATCATAATCATCACAAGAGTGTGGAGAAGTACTTACCTTATATGAGGAGTCCTTTTGAGCCATGAAGTAGAGGTTAGCCACTTCTTCATCTTAATCTTCATCATAAGAGTTGTCATCTCATGTGGCTTTGAAGCTCTTCTTTTTCTCCTTGTCCCCTTTCTTCTTCTTCTTAAGCTTGGGACAATCATATTGAACGTGACCTTGCTTTCCATACTCATAGTAGGCCACTTCAATTTTTTTTTAAAGTTAGGAGATGCCTTTTTAAAGTTTATCATGTCCTTCCTTCTCCTTCTAAGCTTTTTAGTCCTTTTTGAAAGCATGGCCAACTCTTCTTCCTCCTTCTCACTTTCATCACTCTCACTTATAGTAGCTTAACCTCCTTATCTTTGGTTAAGGATTTAAATGCAAGGGTCTTTTTTTTAGTCTTATCATTATTGTCTCCCTGCTCCCTCAATTTCCTCATTTAATCATCCTTCTTCAAGGCTAGCTCGTGAGTGAAAAGTTTGCCAATAAGGATATCAGTTTGTACCTTGCTAATTTTTGAATCAGATTCTTGAATACTGCAAACTTTGACACCAAATTTTTTGAGAGGTAAAGATTTGAGAATTTTGGTGTTTACCTCATGATTAATGATAATTCTACCAAATTTTTTCGTGTTAGTGATTATGGAGAAGAGTCTATTGGTCATGTCTATGATGCTTTCATTGTCTTTCATCATGAAGAGCTCCCACACCGTCACATACATTTCTAACCTTCACCAATGTAGTGCTTTCATGATAGTTTTCCAATGCTTTCCATATCCTATGGGCAGTAAGGCAATGTTGCACTCTTCCAATCTCCTTTCTAGATAAGGAGCTAAGAAGAATGACCATTGCCCTCTTATTTTTCCCATTTGATCTTTTATGAGCTTTCACCTAGTCTTCTGTTGTGATAGATTCTTCACTACCATCAACTACTTTTCTAGGAGATTTTCATTCTTTCGCTACTATATCCAAAAGATCCATCACATTGTTATCCAAATAGATTTACATTATATACTTCCAATGAGTATAGTTGGTTCCATCAAAGTAAGGCTTTAGATGAGTGTGGATTCTTTTTTATGCCATTGATATTTTCTTTCACAATTAAGGATTTGATTGAGACTTGGCTTTGATATTACTTGTTGGCCTTTAAGCACCAAGAATGAGGGTTGAATTGGTAGGCAATTTAAAAATTTAAAGGGAAGGCTTATTGAGAAGGAAATAGAAGAAATAGGAGAAAAGTATAAGACATAAGATGTTATAGTGGTTTGACGTAATGTAAATAAACCTTACATTCATTCCCCAATACTTCCTATTAGGTATTTCACTATTACTAAATGGTGTTTCTCAAGCTCACACTAAACTTTTACACTAAGTGTTTCAAGACTTACACATGACCTTACACTTTGTGTTTCAAGGCTCACACATAACCTTATAAGTGTTTTCCCCAGCTCACACTTAACCTAAAAAAGAGTTTTTACAATAATGGCTAACTCTCAAACCCAAATTCCAGTGGTGTTTAATGCTCACACCAAACAACAATAATTTACAAATAAGAAATTAAATGTACAAAGGTTGAGAAACAAAATTGTAAGAGTTTTACTATATTGAATGCTATTCTCTTACATTCAAGTCCATTTGGTGGAGTATTTATAGACAACTATCACAAAGAGATGTTACAAATGAAATTATGTCTAAATCTCTAAAGTATGCTAGACAAATCTTACATTAAATGCTTGTTAGATAGTGTTCGCAGTTGTAACTAGCCATTCACAGTCGTGATTTCTCATATTGCACTAAATTTGCTTGATTCGCAATAGAGAATCCCACTTGTATCTAACAATTAGTCCATATGGTACACACCCATTGGTTCTCTAAGAAAAATAACTGTTATGTCCCTTGAGCCAAGGTGAAATTCGCGGTCGCAATTTTACTTCCATTGGATGCGACTGTCTTGGCAAATTCTTTTGTTTGTCATGAAAATGTTACTTTAATAATTCACAGTGTTGACAAACATTTCATGCTCCCAAATTTTGATCTTCCAATGGTTCATTGGGACACATGGAATACTCTAATTGAGGACTTGATTCCCTCTAAGCAAGTGCAAAATTCACGGTCATGATGGTGAAAACGATATGCATTGTGAACCTGTTTCCTTTAAGTTGGCTCATCCTTTGCAAGATAGCGGTTGTGATATCCTAATTTATGACTGTGAATTAGGATGCCACTTATAATCTTTGAAACTTAGGCTTTCATTCAACTTCTAATGCAAACCTATCTAAATATCTATAAAATCAACACTTGAAATTGATGTTAGAACATATCAATCTACATTGTTAAGATAAAAAAAGAGTAATGACTTAGGTTTGACCAACCTAGTCCAACAACAGGTTTGCAAGTACATTAAACTCTAACAATAGAAACATATATAATTTTTTCCATTTCTTTACATTCTAGATAATTTTTCATACATTATATAAGATTAAATTTATCACCTTTTTGTATGGGAACAACCTTAGAGGAACATATATTCATATTGAATTTGTCAATAACTATTTTGATATAAGCTTTCTGAGACAATTCTAACAATCCTTACGATTTATTGTGAAAAATTTCTATTCCAATTACATAAGATGCCTCTTCTATATCTTTCATTTCAAAGTTCTTTACAAGAAATACTTTAGTCTTATGCATTATACTTAAATCATTAGCATATGTCATCAACATATAGGACCAAAATTATAAACTTAATCTCATTGATCTTTTGGTATATACATCAATCAACTATATTTTCTTCAAAACTAAAAAAAGTAATAATAGTATTTGTTGGAATGAATGGAAGATGAGGCAACCCAAGAGGGAAGGGATGAATTGGGTTGTAAATAAACACACAAACACACAAAAGATAGAAATAATCACACAATCATTACAGAAGATTTATAGTGGTTCAATAATGTGCGTATTCCACTCCCCAAACTTCACTTAGGCCTTTCTATTCTTTTTTCAAGGTTAAGAACAAAACCTTCCTTTTTCCTGGCTCAAGAAGAACCTTCCCTTTTTAGACTTAAGGACAACCTTTATAATCACTCTCTTTTAGAATAAGAGAGCCAACCTTATCCCTTGATATTTATCTAGGTACAATATCAACCTTTACAACCACTAACAAGAATAGATCCAAACAATGTTAATGCCTCTCAATTAGGCAACAAATACACTTTTAATGCTTAAGAAAACCTACTCTTAAAAGAGTAACAAAAATAATCCTCACTTTACCCAAACACAAAAGCAACACCAAAAGGTTTGCACAAAGAGCTTGCTAAATGTTTACAAGTAGTTTATAAGTGTTCATAAAATTTCATCAATAAATTTAGTCTTCAAAAAAGCTCCTTATATACCCAACTTCAAAACTAGCCATTAGAGTGCTTGAAGTTAAGTTTGACAACTTTTGTTTAAAACTAGCCATTTGAGGAGACAATACTTGTTGTTTCCCATCAACACTCATTGGACTTATAATAGATAGCTCTAATGCCCATTGTCAATCTTTCATGTCCATTAATATAAACTTCAACACCTGTTGGCTCATGATTAATGCTTATTATGGATTTCCCAGAAAGCATGAACTCCTGTTTCAAGTTCTAGAAGCTTTTGCTCAAGTTGGAGCACTTTTCAACGACTGTTGCGAATATGCAATGCCCATTGCTAGATCTAGATCAATGCTCATTGCGAAATCACAATTCTTGTGGTGAAATCCAGTGTGCAAAGCTCATCCTGGAGCACTTCTCCAATGCCCATTATGAAAGGAGAATGCCTAGTGCAAGGTCTAAAAAGCTTTTGGGCATTTACAATAATTATTCAACGCCTATTAAGCATTCTCCCAATGTTTATTGAAGAGTTCAATGCCCATTGTTCATTCTTCAACTCCTATTAAATTTGCTCAATGCCCGTTGAAGACTTGCAATGCCTGTTGGAAAGCATTATCACAACATTCTCCCCCTATAGGATACAAAAACACTAAAATACAAATATTAGAACTTTTCAAGATTTTGTCATTATTTCATTATGATTCAAAATACATCATTGAAAGTAGAGAAGTAATGCTAATACCTTGGTGTCACATGTTCTTCAAACATTTTTCCCATTGACACAATAGTATTGAACTTAATATACCATTATTGAAAAACTTGTTTAAGTTCATTGTTAGCACTGGGTTTTAGGACTTAGGATGTAAGGCTGATGATGAAAATCATTGAATTTGTTCCTCAAAATGTAAGGAAACTGTAAAAGAAATAGATGAAAGGCCCTAGGATACCTTGGACAAACCCTAGACCAAACCCAAGACTAAGTCCAAAACCACCTGCTAAGGTTGGTGGTTGTACAAGCCATAAAGCAGGGTTGTACAATATACAACCCATAAACAAAGGCTATACAGTCATGTACAGGGTCGTACAACCCACCCTAAACCCTAACCTTAAGAACCTTCTGGAAGTAGTCGCCTCATAAACCCTAAGGTTGTGCAACCTTAATAGAGGGATGCACAACCCATACATGGTTGTACAACCCACGTTCAAACCTTAATTTTAAGAGATTCATCTCCCTTTTTGTGATTGGATAAGTTCATAGTGTAACCAAAACCATTTTTAGCTCTAGTACACCCTTCTCCCTCTATAAATAGCCCCTCATTTGAAGAGGTGGAAGTGGCTTGGAAACCTTAAGGTTACTCTACCAAATTCTTCCTTAAACACCATTTACACAAAAAACTCAAAACACTAATCTATTCCAAACCTTACCCCAAGGTAGACCAAGACTTTTATTTTCACTTTTGTCCATTTTCATAAGCATTTTAGAGGATATTAGACCCATAATGAGCATATGAGGGCACATAAACACACAAAGGCATCCTGGGTTTCCCCTTTTCTCCCTTTTATTATTTCCCTTCTTTTCTTCTTTTGTTTGCAAAACTTAGGAAACAGGGGTTATATAACCTTGTTCGTAGGCTGTACAACCCTATATCTGGGCTTACAACCTAGTTTTCCTGGTAATTAGTTTTACAGAAATGTTCTTTCTCTTATATTTGAATTTTATCTTTTTCAAGGTTTTCCTGATATTGGTTTTATAGAAATGTTCTTTCTTTCATATTCGAATTTTATCTTTTTCAAGCCCTTTTTTTAGGCCTTTCTAATGTCTTAGTGACAAAATAAAAGGTGGATAAATGTCCTAGGATCCTTAGGGGTGATTTTAAAATGGCTCACTGTACTTCTTTATGCAATATTCTATGTTATTTTATGTGTGATTTGTTGTAGTATTAAGTTTCTATTTTGGATCTCTTTTGATAGTGACCAAGTGAGGGGTTAGCCACTTGTAGGATCTTAAGAGTCTTTCTTTTTATGGTTTTGCTTATATTGAAAGCATGTGAATAGTATCTTGCCTCTTATCTTCTTTCTTTGATTTGCATTCTAACCTTCTCCATGGTTAATAATGTTCATGGATGACCAAGCTCTTTATGAGCAACTTAGGATCTCTCTTTTGTGGTGTTTATTGCCTTAGGCCATGTGATGTCCTCCATTGTGCTTTGTATCTCATGTTTAAGGTTTCAAGCATTTTATGATTTATGCATATTGATTATGTTATATTTTGTTATATTCTGATTTGGGGTGATGAAATGTGCTATCATGAACTTAAAATGTATGCTAGGATACCTTGACATTGGGAGATATGGTAAGATGATTACTATGGACTTTGTTTGCCTTTTTTTTATTCATTTCAAGCTTTCTTTGTTTGTTTCTTATATTGAGTCTTTACTAACTTGCTTTTTCATTTAGATGTAGGTGTGATTATTTAGAATTAGGCCATGAACTTGGTCTTAACCATTATCTTATATGGATTACATGATTATATATGTGAATGGATGATGCATGCTAAAACCCTATGCCATGTCACATGAGCCCTTTTCCCATTATGGATGATATGTTTATATGGATGAATGATAATGCATGCTAAAACCCCTTTTGTCATGATGCATGACCCCACTTCTAATTAATTATGCACTATGTAAATGAATGAATGTATGGATTACATGACAATCCCATCATTTGGATATGTATCCCTCATCCTTGCCTTGTATATATTATTTATTACTTTCTCACATCATGCATATAATTCATGCATTGCATATTTGATTGTTATGGTTGATGGCTTATTTAGATGGATGTGCCTAGGTGGATAAATGGGAAATTGATTAATAAAGGTAAAGTATAAAAATGAACCATTGATTGCCTGAAGGTTGGATCCCTATATCTGGCCAACTTTAGGGTGCTTAACCTCTTCCCCAAGTTGTACCTAACTCCCAAACCTAATCTTTGATAGGGTGAAGATGGATTAAGCCTTGTAAATGACTTAGATAGGCTCAACATTTGTCCTTACTCGAATTCTTATCTCGATAAAGTTGGGTGGTAACTCCATATTTCACCTAGGGATGGTACCAATGTATTGTCCTGCCTTGGTTCTTTGTTGACCACTACTTTAGAAAAGGGACTTCTATCTTATGTGAGGCCTCAAAGATCCCCTGTTAATGCAAATTGCATGCCATGACTAAGGGTTATTTCCAATGTGTGGCCCCCGTCCTCTCAATCCCCTAATGAATAAAAAAAGGATAGAGTTGCAAGTAAGATTTCACTCATTCGAGTGCAGCTGCAAAACCTTTAAGGCACTCATATCCATATTAACTTTTTAAGTTTACACACCATTTCATTCTTTCCTTCCATAGAAAACACCTTAGGTCGATCCATGTAAATCTCCTCCTCTAAATCTCCATTCAAAAAGGCTATCTTTACATCTATTTAATGTAGTTCTAAATTATTATGAGCCACTAATGCCTTAATTATTCTCAATGAACCTTTCTTAGAGAATGAAGACAATGTCTATTTATAATTACATTTTTTAGTATAACCCTTTGCAACAAGTCTAGCTTTATACCTTTTAATATTGCCTTTAGAATTGCATTTTGTCTTAAAAACCCACTAAATCCCAATCTTTTACAATTTTTTAATGATTTAACAAGATCTCAGACATTATTGTCCTTCATGCATTTCAACTTATCTTCCATAGCATTAATCCATTTATTTGATTCGACACTTTCTATGGCTTATGAATATGAAATTAGATGTTTATTGATTCCAATATCAAAATCTGACTCTAGCAAATATACCACATAATCGTTCAAAATAACTGATCTCTTACTCTTTGAGATCTCGTAAATATTATTCCTTATGGTTCACTTGCATTAGCCATTAGCTATTTGATGGGATTGTTTTTCATTCAAATATTATTCAGTGTTATCAATATGTCCTTCAATATCTGAAACAATATTCTGCAAAGTAATGGACGAAGGAACATTTATACGTTAAGGAATATTTATTGTAATTTTCTTTATCTCCATATTATGTCATTCA
Organism: Omphalea diandra; assembly: GCA_949677035.1. Taxonomy (NCBI): domain Eukaryota; kingdom Viridiplantae; phylum Streptophyta; class Magnoliopsida; order Malpighiales; family Euphorbiaceae; genus Omphalea; species Omphalea diandra. The sequence continues at coordinate 3,240 of CATIWR010137998.1, read as the reverse complement.
TCACACACACTAGCATCGTTGTTCTCAATAAATTTTACATTTTTGGTTTTCATAATTCTTGGATTATGTTAGAATAACAAAACATATACCCTTTATATTTTTTTGGATAACCAATAAAGTAGTGACTAATAGTTCCAAAATATAACTTTCTTTCGTGTGGATTATAAAATTCTCGCTTCTGCTGGACAACTCCCAACATGCAATTGTCGTACAATAGGTTTCCTTCTTGTCCATAACTCAAAGAAGTCTTTTGAACTACCTTACGAGGAACCTTATTCAATAAATATGTCATAGTTTTAAGCATATACATCCATAATAATTTGGATAGCGAGGAGTTACTTGTCATGCTTCTAACCAAATCCATTACAAGTCTAATTAAGCCTTTCTACTACACCATTTTGTTAAGGTGTACCTAGCATTATATACTGTGTACATATGCCAGGACTTTTAAAAAATTTACAAATGGACCCATCATATTTTTCATAATATTTACCACCTATATAAGATCTTATAATTTTTACCTTTCTATCTAATTACCTCTCATCCTCCTTTATGCATGCCTTAAAAGTATTTATTGATTGAGATTTGTTATGAAGTAAATAGATATAATCACAATGTGAAAAATCATCAATGAAGGTGATAAAATACTTTTCTCCATTAATAATTGGAGTGTCAAAAAGTCCATAAATATTAGTTTGTATTATTTCAAAAAGCTGAGTACTTCTTATGGCTACTTTCTTAGTATGTTTAGTTTGCTTACCCTTAATGCAATTCATACAAACCTCAAGATTAGTAAAATCTAAATTTAGAAGAATTTCATTATTTACTAATCTTTGTAATCTTTCTTTTGATATGTCACCTAAATATTTATGCCACAAGAAAGCAAAACTTTTATTTGCCATGTCATGTTTAAGTCCAATATTACTATTCATGGTAAGCAAGGATTCAACAAAAATATTATCAAGTTGCAATTGGAATAAACCATTAATAAGAAAATAGGAAACAATAAGTCTAGAATTCTTATAAAAATGAAAACTATTAGATCCACACTTGCCATTAAAACCACAAACATCTAATTTAGAAACTAAAATAAGGTTTCTACTAATTGAAGGTAAATAAATAGTCTTAGATAGATCCATACAATAACCACTATCTAAGATTAAACTATAAGTCCTTATTCCTTCAATCATTGCTTTCATGCAATTTCCCATAAAATAGAAAATCACTTGCTAGTTTTGTGGTTTGGATCGTAAGGAATCCATACATTGTATTGGACACAAGAATACTAGAACCAAATCAAGCCACTCAGTATTATTAGATATTTCAATCAGTTTAATTCAAAAATTACAAAAGCATAATGAAAAGATACCTTTCTTTTCGAATTAAACTTTACGTTTTGAATAATCTTTTTGATATTGTCCTTTTTTCTTACAAAAATGACATCTATCAATTTTTTGTTCTCTATATTCTACTTGAGAAGCATTCATACGTCTTTTATTTATTTATTTTTAAACTTGTTGGTTTTTACTTACCTTTCTTTTATAGCTTCTTGTCCCATAAGGTTAATAATGTGGACCCTTTGATTCTTTAATCTTATTTCCTCATGAACAAGCTACCAACCAATTCATTAATATCCCACTTATCATTTATGGTGTTATAATTAATTTGCAAAGTCCCAAATTCAGGAGGAAGTAAGTTTAACATAAATTGCACTAAGAAGGAGTCCTCCACTATCATTCCTAAAGGCTTTAGTCTTGCTGCAATGTTAGTTGTCTCAATGACATGTTCTTAACAATACTTTTCGATTAATAATACATCATGGTCATGAGTTTTGTCATTACTATATCAATGAGAGATATGTCCATACAGTGAAAACATTATTCCACAAATGCAAGACATTTTTTAACACTTTCAATTTGTGTAATGGCAAACTTAATGTTGTTGGCAATTATCATTAGCAAAAACTTAAGGTATAATCTGTTACTACATTCCCATGCCGTAAATTATAACTTCTCAGCCTCATTACTTGAATCAATAATAATAACAACAGGTTTATCTTTAAATAATGCTAAGTTGAGATTTATTAAATTTAAGTGAAAATCAACTTTCTCATGTCATTCAAAGAAATTTATATCATTATATACAATAATAGTTGATGCATGTGAATGAATTGCAATAGTTGTAAAATACAATAAAATGCTCACAATCAATATAGATTGACTAACATAATAAAATACAAAGTAGTTCTCCTTTGGGTAGATACTATAATATACTTTATATAATAAATACCATATGCATAAATTTAATGGGTAATGATCATTTTAAATAAGCATATTTAATATCTTTGGATAATCAAATATATACAATTAACATATAATAATAGACCCTAATAATGCTCAACAATCAGAGAATAGTAATTTACCTTTGGGTAAATTTTTTAGTTCTAGCAATTGTCAAACTTTAATTTATCATCATTCATGGTATTTCATCAATGATATGAATAAACAATTATATTCATACATGTAATAAACCATTCTAATTTAAATCATTTTAGCAACTATAAACTATAACAATAATTATACCTATAAGAAAATTTTCTTATTTAAGTCACTTTGACAACTATAAACTATACCAATAATTATATGTATTTATTCATAATCTAATACAACGAAACATAAAACCATAATAATATAATTTTGTTATAATTAAATAAAATAATTACGAACAACATAAATTAAGCCACTTGAATAATTAAATCTTCAAGTAGAAAGACACAACTGACATAAACTACACACAATTGTATGCATGGGCATACATAACCATGTCATATGCATACCAACAAAAATTAAAAATTTAATAATTTCTAATTTTATAATAAGATATGCATAAATCTTCCAACCACAATATAAATTACATTAATTGATATTATACATGAAAGTTTTTGTTCAGTGGCAGCCAATTTATTTCATGGCATGGAATCATGATATAGATCAAGGCCTTATCTTGTCTTAACATAGTCACATGAGAAATTATTCTAACAATTATAGCAAAATTGCAAAAATGGAATAGCCAAGAGCAAACAACCATCACATAATAGGTCCTTTAACTTAAAATCAACGTACGAGATTAATTGATCACATAATCTTAAAATCCATGTATGAGATTAATTCATCATGTAGTCTTAGAATAACGTACGAGATTAATATATATATATATATATATATATATATATATATATAT
>CATIWR010137951.1:0-25263 GCA_949677035.1 Omphalea diandra | reverse complement strand
TGAACTAATTTTCATAATTTTATTCACTATTACTTTTAATAATATTTCATTTATGTGCTAAATTTTTTTCAAAAAATATTTATTCGTCTTTTATAATAGCAGGCGAAATAATTAAAAAAATTTAAATAATTTTATATTTTGTATATTTTATTTAAAAATTTTTACTATTTTATTTTATAATATTTTATATATTTTATTATTATATTATATCTTAAAATATATAATAATTTTATTATATTATAGTATAATAAAATAATAACATATTATATTATATAATATAATATTTTAATAATATAATTATATAATATTTTATTATATTATACAATATTTTAATAATATAATATTATATTGATGCAGCTTTGCATTTTACAAGGCTGCATCGGTGTGAAAGGCTACCTTGCAGCATAACTCTGCTACGTCCGCCAGTTATTCTGGCGGACGTAGCATTAAAAAAAAAAAAAAAAATTGTTAACAGTAACGTCCGTTGGTTAAACTGGCGGACGCAACTGTTTGACCACCCTCTTTTGCAAAATACTTTTTGATTTGTCTTATTTTAATAAATATTTTTTAATTAACACCATTTTCCTAATTTTTTTTTTTTTTACATTACTTAGAAAATTAGTCCTTATCTCGCATCCTATTCAACGAGTATTGTCAAATCCTTATCCCGTCAACCATTGTCGTTTCCCTAATGTTTGGTCAATATATAACAAATTATGCATATCACCTAAAAGACCCTAAACTCTGAATGTAGTTTTCCCTACTATAATTAACATTTTGATGTTTGATTATACTCTTGTTTTCTCATGATATCCCACTTTCCTTGAAATACATATATTGAGCACGTTTTTAACATCCAATTTTGTATATATGAAATGATTGTTTATTTTTTGAGGGATGCATAATTCTTAGGCATTGTTGCAAATAACGAAGGACTGATTCCAAGCAGTCTTTTTGCAGCCTATTTAAACAGGGCAGATAAGAACAACGAAGCTCATCTTTCATTTCCGCGCCTCGAGAGAATTGGCATAAACAGTTGAACGTGAAAGTCTACGTCATGGTGTAATAAGAGAGCTAATATCTATCTTGAAGACCAAGTTTTTTTTTTTTTCTTTAATCTCATTATTCAAATCTAAAAACAATTTTAAACTATGACAGCCCCTCCCAATAAAATTTCTGGTCTTATCAACAACTACAAAGTTGGAGCTTTGAACCTTAATTGATGCTTAGTGATTGATGTTAAATTTATCTAACCAAATAGTAAGAGAATACTACTTTTTTTTTTTGTTGTTCAACGAGAATAGTTGTAGTACTATTTTAGCTAACATGATGGTCAATACACGTGCCTAATGACTTGCTTTACTATAGGACAACCTTAATTGTCAATGACTTATTTAGTTGACAAAAAGCCATACTTTGGAATCGTTTACTACACATGCATTCAAAAAAGTTGCCCAGGAAGTTGCGTGACAGAGATTATTACATCAACCTCCACAAAGATAAAAAAAATGTGAGATACACTCTTCGCATTTTCATATGAATCTTACAGATTTATGAATGCAAGATGTACTTTTTTAAGAACCGAGCCCACTCTCCAAATAATTTGTCCAAATTGCCTTACGACCAGCCAGTAAAATGCTCTGCTACTTTTAATACCCCTCTTACCCAGTTTTCTCTTCTTTACCAGCTAGAAGTTTGATTCTGAAAGGTGGAAAATAAGTGGATTAAAGTGGGCATAGATAGAGTTCGAGATTTTAAATCATTGAGGGCATGGTCACATATCATGTTACACAGGTGTCATTATATCATAGGCAAAATGTAACAATCTCAGTAGGCAATAATGTGAATTTTTTTAAAAAGAAAAATCACCACATGACCAAAATGACTTATTTAACATTAATCTACTAAAGCTACATATTATTTATTGTTCTAGTATAAAAAAAAAAAAGAACTAATAAACTAAAAATACTCTGCTTGCAATATACAACTAATAAAAACAGAGACTTCTCATGTTAAGATTTGGATAATAAGGTAATGCCTACATTTAGTTCATAAAAATCCAAACCAAAAAAGAAAAAAAATAAGAAGGCCCAAGCTACCCATTGAAGGAAGCCCAGCAAGCTATTGTTAGCTTTTCTCTAGAGCTGCACATTGCAAGTTAGAGAGACATAGTCAAAAACAGAGGAAACAACTCTGAACCTTCATTTAGAAAAGAGAGATAAAATAAGGGGGAAAAAATAAAGAAGGAAAATAGAAGATTTATAATTTTTTTATTATTTAAAAATAAAAAGAAAATATAAATTATAATAAATTTACTTTTTTTACTTTTAATATTCAATTAAAAAAGGGGAAGAAAGGGTATTTAATCGTTTAAATTTAAAGCCTTAATAGAAGACCCATAAGAAATTGTTTAAAATTTCATGAATTTCCTTTTACTATTTGGGCTTTCTCTTGATTTTTTTCATATTTCTTCTCTTCTTCTCTGATTTGATCTTTTCTCTCCATTTTTGCATGTTTCTCCTCTCTTCCTGTCTGATTCACTTTTTCTTCTCGACGATGTCGAGATTACCTTCGGTGGGAACCTGTTGAGCGGAAATCATCTGTATCTTCTCCATGATGTCGACGTTATTTTTGTGAGAAACAGTTAAAACCATTCGTATCGGTTGTTTTGTAACAGTAATGGACGATTCAAAGGTGATTTCGAAAAAGAGGTACAGAAACGGAGATTATCGAATCAGCACCTTTTTAAGTTTTACATAACGTTTTTATTCATTTAATATTTATTTCTTGACCATATTTATTTAACTCATTTAATTTATACCTATCATTTATTCAATTTAGATTTAAATTGCTCTAAATTAAATATTACTGATTTATATGCATATTGCATTGCACATAAACTTCTCCAGTCTCAATCAATCTGTTCATTCATCCCTAAAATTATCCTTCTTTCTCTGTTCTGAACTTTTCTTTTTTGTTCACCCTAAACTTAAACAGTCCAAACTAGTAACACTTGCAGCTTACGCTATCTTCAATTTGTATGCTATCTGGACTTCAAATAATCATGGTCATTCACCTCTGCCCTGTAATTATCGCTTAAGAAACCTAATTCGAACCCAAAGATTAGACGGGAAAGCAAATCTTGAATGAAAATTATCATGGAAAACAGGACATCAATTGTATTTTTTTACACACTCATGCAGAAGGAAAAATAAATAAATACAAAGAGATAGCAACGAGAGACTTTGTCTCCCATGCTTATATTCTCAGTTTTCACACTACAATAATAATGGTGTGGTAGTGGCAATCATTGTCAAATAATTAGAATTAAAGAAACAAAAAATTAAAAAAATGAAAAATGAAGTTTTTTTGGTACAACTGCTTCCTCTAGAGTTGCTGTAGCTTTCGAAGATGCTCCATCAACGATGTAGCCTTCCTCTTGGCCCTTTCAGTACCGCTTTTGGTAAGCTCCATCAAAGGTATGACAGCACCTAGCCTACTTATGCACGCAAGATTCTCAGAATCTCTCTTGCACAAGGAAAGTAAAATGGCTGTTGCATTTTCTTTGTTGCGGGGCTGACCTGTTCTTAACAGATCTATGAGAACAGGTATAGCGCTAGCCTTTACTATGGCAACCTTAGCATCTTGGTTGCTAGCTAGAACTGAAAGAATGGTTAGAGCCTCATCAGCCATGGAATTTTGCCGGTCTGTGAGCATTTTTAATAATGCTGGGATAATTCCAGCCCTCACAGCCCTACCCTTGTTCCCTTGATAAATGCACAAATTGAACAATGCTGTTGCAGCATCTTTCTTCCCTCTAGGGCTTCCATTTTCCAGTAATTCTACCAAAGCAGGTATTGCCCCTGATGCACCGATTATTATTTTGTTCTCATCTCCGAGTGACAAGCTAAAAAGTGTTGCTGCAGCATTCTCTCTTGCTTCAACACTCCCAGCTCTGAGAACTTGGACAACAGAAGGAACTGCACCAGCAAGCATAATCAATCCCTTGTTATTTTCGTATATAGAGAGGTTAAGAATGGCAGTGACTGAATTTTCTTGTGTTGATGTATCTTCAGCAGTTAATAGGTTGACCAGTACAGGAATGGCTCCTGCTTCTGCTATTAGTATCCTGTTATCTGTGCTTCTTTTGGATAATGATCGGATTTCAGATACAGCAGCTCTGCGATCCTCAACAGACCTGCTTGAGAGCTTGCGCACAAGTGCTCGGATGGCTGCTATATCACCACTTACATCACAGAAAGATCCATCACTCTTTTTTATCCTCCCATTAGCTAACCCCATTGGCTGCTCAATATTGTGTGTTGCACACCATTGACTTATTACACTTCTCAAGACATAATTTGGAGTAAGAGTAAAATGTTCAAGCTTCTGCTGGGTTTTTGGACATGTTGCATTCCCAGTGTCTATCCATCTTTGAATATAAGACCTCTCATAGGTCTGCAGAAGATATAAGTAGAACATGAGCAGAATAGAAATGGATGAGATTTGAGATTTCAAGCAATTTTTATTTAAAACATTTACAGGTGTATATTAAAGTGGGCTTTGAGATTGTTAAGTGTACCTGTCCTGTCGCCACAATAACAGGATCCCTCATTAGTTCCAAAGATATGGGGCATAGAAAATCATCAGGGATTGTGGGTGCATCAGGCTTCTTTAAGTTTTCAGTATTCTTGCTGGTCAACCTGTTTTTCTTGCTACCATCAACTTCATCTGATTCACTGGTGACCTGATCTGCAGCATGCACTTCTGACCCATTACTTCCTGAAACTTCATGATTGATATCCATAACTTCATCATTGATATTACCACTTTTCTCAATAGGTCCGCTTTTGCTAAGCCTGCTCCCCTTCTGTACCTGATCAACTTCTTTATTCCCAGCCTCAGCTAAGGCAAATGAAATGATTCTTGAATTCACTGATCCATATCTTTCTGTGGCTCTTCTCAACTGTGATCTCACCAATTCAACCTAGTAAAAGAAAGAACAATTATTCTTGAGCTCCATCAAGGCCACGGATCCACAAATTTTCCAAGACATACCTGTTCTTGCACTTCCTCTGAGATGTCAAACTGATCATAAGGCATGCCCGCCAAAGCCTTTTCCAGTTTCCACGTCACGGTTTGGAATTGGAAGGCAATTTTCTTGGCAGCTCCGTCCTTAAATCAAGATAGAGCAAAATTCAGAGAGGTACCTATACATTTATAAGAGAATGTGCATATAGGATCACAACCGAAATATCAGCAATAATAATAGGTTTCAATGTTGGGAAAAATAAAAAAAAGAAGCTCCCTAGAAGCAAGTATACATTCCTCTCCAAACAATCACCATCAACAAACAGAATAAGATTTGTTATGCTCAAAGCAGTGACATCAAATTAAAAAAAGCACAAAACAAATTGACACTTTCTATGCATTCTTGCCCAAAGAAATATCAAAATTTGGCATGTCATCCACACAAAAATCAAAAGCTTTTTCATGAACAAATAATGATCAATTCGGTTTTCACAAAACTAATCCAGTTACTTAACATTGTTAACGCAGTTTTCATGTGATACTCATGCTTGCAACAAGATAAATTTACAGAACAATATTTAAAAAATTAGCAATAATTATCATAACAATTAGTTGAAATTAAAATGCAAGAAATGAATCACATCAATGAAACACAAGTCAAGCAAAAACGACAAAATTTCTGACACATTAAATTACTCAACTTTGCAAAATAAATTACAGAAATGCCGCATTCATATTTTATGAGCTTACAGAACAATTAGGGGATTTGAAAGCGGAAGCGACGGACAGGAGACGCTTAGCAGCTTGCAATGCGTCGACAAGATCGGAGCACCAATTAGCAGCGGCTGAAGAAGAAGACGAAGCGGAGGCATCAGAATCGGCGTTGCTCAGCTCCCTAATCTCTTCGAGCAAATGCGTCAACAGCGAAATCTTCCTAGCTAGATGCGTACAATCTTTTCTAAACACGAAATCAGGGTTGTTATTTGCAATTCCAGCTGCCGCGACGATGTCAGCGACGAATTTGAGGAGCAATGAGAGGTCAGCTGCAGGTCCTCCGCCGCGGCCTTCCATTGGTTGGTGATAAGATTATTGCGTGTTTTGGGTTTTTTGTTATCCCTTCCTAGAAGAAGGGTGACATGTCCAAAACTAAATGCAGAAATGCATACATTGGATTTCCTTTTGATATATGAGAGAGAGGGCGAGATTCGCGGAACGAAGCTGTGCTGTATTGTTGTACAATAGAGAGAGAAAGACGGAGGGGAAGAAGGGGATACAGTTGTATTTGGAATATTGTGAACACATCATTACCATGATTTGCTTTTTACTCTATGCGTTACCTTTTTTATTATTATTATTTAGCTCAAACTTTTCATTTGTTTTTTTTTAAATAATTTATTTATTAAAATATTTTATAAATAATATATTTTTTTAGTATATAAAATATGTTATAAAAATATTAAAATTTTAATTTATAAGATTGTAATAAAATTTAAATTTATATAAAAAATATATTAAAAATATAAATTTTTGTGATTCGTTTGGTCATCTATAATCACCTCTCATCAATAACAATAGAGGGTGGATGTCAGTAGTATTAATATATATAAATAATTTATTTTTATTTAAATAAATTTATTAAAATGTAAAAAATAATTTTTTAGAAAATAAATTAAATTTTCATTAATAAAAAAATATTTTTCTTGACTAATTTTTTTAATGTGCCAAATATCAAAAAATACGGGAAATATTTTTCAATAATTGGAAATAACTCATCTATAACAAAAATATTTTACATTTAAATACAACTTCAATATCATTAAATTAATATATTATAAATAATATTTTTTATATTTTTTTAATTTCTAATTAAATTTAAACATGTAATGTTTCCAAGGCAATTTTTGTTTATTGTAAGATCTTGGTGTACTATTAGATGGTATTAAGCCATTAATTTTGGATATGAATTTATATAGTAACTATCATTAGGTTTTTGATTGGGCAATAATAAATTTATTTTTAGAATTACAAAATTATGCTTTTAAATTTGAATTAAATTAAATTAATTAAAATATACAAGAGGATCTTTATTATAATGAATGAGTTTTTTATGTATTAATATTAAAATTATTTTTAAAATTATAAAATCACAAATTTAAATTTCAGTTAGAGCCAAATTAATTAAAAAAAATTTGTGGTAACTAAGGTAATTAAAAGTACGAACAAGATATCTAATACTTGGCAGGTAATAAATCCATATCTATAACCAGCTGCAAGGCTGGAAGCACACAGGAGGATGAGAGGGCTTTGCTTTTTGGTTTTTTCTAATATTATCCACAAATGAATATTTGCAAATATGTGATTGAAAAAAAAAAAAAAAGAAAAGAAAAGGAAAGAAAGAAAGAAAGAAAATGGAGTTTGCAAGGTAAGTAGTGGGCCAGAAAAAATTTAAAAAAAAACAGATAACATGAGGGACCCTTATGTTATTTTAGGCACTTAACTGAAAAAAGAAAGAGATAAAAGAAATTGGGTAATGGCTTTGTTTATGACTTTTTTCTGTTTTTGCTTTCTATTTATGGATTTCATCAACATTGTTTGGTTAAGGTAATGTGTAATACAATGGGTCATTGCTTAGATGAGTGTTGAAGACTCAGTCATCAATCAAGCAAAGAATTCCTTGGAAGCAACTTTTTTAATCCTTTGTCCTTTACCAGACAACTTGAAAGAAATGTTCATGGCGCCATTGAATTAGTAGCTTAGTATCCAAACATAAAATTATGTTGCCTTTTGTCTAATATAAAAATAAATATGTATATATATCATATAGAATTAGCAAAACTTGTAATTTGTTTCAATTCGTATTAAATTTAAAAATAATTTGATTTGACTGAATCGAATAGGTTAAATTCGATATAAATTTAAAATAATTTCATTTGAAATATTATATAAAAAAAATTGAGAAAGTTGAATTCGAAATATTAAGATTTCGGAAAAGAAAAGGTATTGAATGAAGGGAAGGGTGTGTGAAAGCATCTTGGTACTTCGAAAGATGATGAGACGATATAGTGATGCGTTGACATTTGGTGGCAACGAAGAAAAATTCGGTTGACACAGTGAGAAGCTGCTTTTTTTATATTATCTAACGTTCCATTTTCCAGCTTCAACCTACAGAAAGAATCCTCTTTTTGAAGACACGAAATAATTAATTTTCGACTGAAAAAGAAAAAAGTCATGTTCGTTTCGTTGATGAGCTAGCAACCAATGATAATAATTATAAGCTGAGTCCTTTCGCTATTATCACCATCGATTAAAAATCGCCCCCATTCAAAAGCAAAATAGTTTTCGCTGTAAATAAATAAAGAATTGAGTTCAATTTAGATCATTTTGAAAGAGTGAGTACTAAGATTTAAGAGGTACAAATAGCTTATACTAATCTAAGAGTCATGAGAGTTCAATAGGCCAAAATAATATTTATATAGACTATACAGTAAAGACAACTTTACTTTTTGAATAGCTATCACATAATGGTAAACGAAAAGAATTGAATTTGAAATTTTGATGTTTATAAAGTGTATTTTACTATGAAGTGACGTTTGCATACAAAATGTCTATAATTTTTTTTTTACTACTAATAAATTAGTTCAATGTTGGTAAATCAAATGTGCATTATACAAATTTTAGCTAAAGTTAAAAGGTATCTGCCTCTCGAGAAATTGGATAAATATAATATTAAATGAAAGTGATTAAAGTAATAGAAGAGTAACACGAGCATCAATTAGTTATAGTTTAATTAACAGTTTAATGGTTAGGTAGTTAATCAAGAAATTAATTATGTTTTTATTTTGTAGTTCAAGCATGGGATCCACTCTTGATAACTAAAAAAGAAGATGAGATGATGTAGACAGCAAATTTTTATAATCGTTACAGCTAATTTAATTCCTTCAAAATTTTGTTTGGTCAGTTGGGATTTTGCTGTTGGACCTTTCGAATATAGTACATTTTATATGTCAGTATTATTATAATATAATGTTTTTATTTTCAGAAATTGAAATCATGAGATGGCTTCGATCACAGGTGGCTTTTTTGTTTTGGTCCGGTGGGCGGCCATTATTATTGGTTGTATCAGAGACTGATTTATTATATAAATTTTCAAAGGATATATCCCCACAAATTTGTATTATTATTGGACATTCTTAAGACATCATATTTTTATTCAGAAATAGTATTATTTTTGTCCTTCTTATTTGGTTTTGAACAGCAGAGCTATTCCACTGGTCGGCCACCGTTATGCATATTCTAATTTAGGAGTAATTTACAAATAAGCCGCTGAAATTTTTAAAAATTATATTTTATTTAATAAATAGATCGAATTGAGTTTAACAAATTTAGGGTTCAAATAATTTTGAATCTTTTTCTCAAATCAAATTGAATTTAAATTACGAGTTATTAAGTAAATTTGAATAAAATTGTTTGATCAAATAGAAAATTGTCACTCTAATAAAATATTTTTGTTTTTATATTGAATATATAAAAAGTTAGGATGCGAGTATTCCACTATCAAATTATAGAGTCACAGTAACTTACAAGTTATAAAGTTTGGATAGAATACTTTTGGTGGCATTGCAGTGTCTATTACGTTGGATGGTTAGACGACAGGTACGTTGATTGGAAGATTATTGTAGAGGCAGGACAGCTAGCTGCGTCACGTTCTTCTTAGAAACTTCAGCAAATCTAACACATATATATGTGGAGGTCAAGGCATTGCATGTGAACATCTAGATAGAATGGGGACTAGTGTGAAACTTGAACACTCGTTATTCAACAATTTTGAAATTTCTACACATTTTAGGACTTTACGCAATCTTATTTAATTTCATTTTCCACAAATAACAATGATGCAATCCATTGTTTAGGTCATCCGTCAAATTTCTTCTTTGCGCTTGTGGGATTGATCCAAGAGGGTAATGCAATTGCAGTCCCTTGATACTGTTGAATTTTTGTATCCCTCCAAAGTTTTATAATTTTTCAAGTTTTTTATCAGATTAAGTTGAGTTACTCTTAACTTTCCTCTAAAAACATAAAATTTTAATTTTTAAATAAATTGTAATTATTTAAAATAATTTAAATCAAGTAAATCAAATTTATCCATGGATTTATGTCATGTCAAATTTAGTTAGGTCAATTTCATATTAGACTACTTTGAATTTCTTTTTAATTTTAAATTAGGTCGAATTAAGTTATTTTTAATCGAATTTGAATTGAATTTTTAATACAGTCAGAAATTAACAATTTTTTATTACAAATTTTGTAATTTAAGTTGTTTTACCGATTCTTTTATGTAATAAAATAAGATAGGAACTTGACTATTAAATTATTTTTTTAACAATGTAATTTAATTAAATATAAACTTCCCAGAAGTAATCGTGGAATAAATTTAGCACATTTTTCTTTTATAAAACTTTCAAGAAGTTCGAGGCTGACAACAGGTTTACAGATCCACAAAAAAAAAAAAAAATAAATTGACGATATGATCCTTGGGCTTTCTGAGCCGTGGGTCTAAAGTTTAAATTCTAATCAGCCCAATAAACCTAATAACGGGCTAGAATTGACAATAATGATCGGTCAGATTAAGATATTTAACTGTTTATTTGAGTCTTTTCTATGTTGCATATGTTACTGTTATATAATATGTTTTTTTTATTACTTATTTTGCACAATTTATTATTCAGTAAATTTCAATAATTTATCCAATCATATTTTTATTTTGTGAAAATGCATTTTGGTAAAGAGTGGAAGTGACATATATATAGGTTTCAATTGGGGTCATTTGTTCTATTTTTAAATTGATTTGATAAAAATAAAAACAAAATTATTTTAAGACAGCACGTGCAATCTCCCTAAGATTGGACACAACATACATGTAAATTTATTCTTTATTTTATTGAATATATTTTCAAATTTATCAGGAAAAAATCAGAATGAGAAATTTATTTAATTATTTATATTTTTCTATATTGATGAAAATAATTTATTTTAGGGTGAAGAGGATGTTAAGTAAAATATAACTCGGTTGAAGAAATCACCTTATATGACATATAAAATGAAAAATCATAAAATGACTCTTAAAATTATCTAAGATGACCGGTAGAGAAGTTGTCCAGATTCTTGGTATATATATTAATGGTTGTGTGTCCTTTTTGTGATATGTAATTTTCATAGGAATGACATGTCTGCTCTCTTTGTGCGTCTCTAATTGTTTATTATTATTAATATCATTTTCTCCTAAAAGGAGTGCCTCTCTAATTTTGTGGAAGATAGTAGAATTTTCATCATCATGAGCCATTCAGCCCAATTTCTTGATCTCTGAAACGACAAGATCAACAAAAGTACGTACATACGTTGAGAATACATGACTGAATTATGGTGGGTCAAGAATGAATCTTTTACTTAAGTTGCCATTCATCTTTTAGTTTAATATATAAGAGGATGTCATCTTTTAGTATAAATATCCATTGGAATATTTCACGTTCAAATATAATATGAAATATAAAATGTTACATTCATTTAATTTTTTTGAGTATTATAAATGTTTCAAATAGTAACATACTATCAAAATTTATTAGAGCGATAAATATTAGCTTCAGTTGAAATTACAAATAAGTTTTAATTTATTTGATTCTGATTGCAATTAAAAAACACATCTTCATCTCACTCATCTCATTCTCAATTCTAAGTACCATAAAATCTATTTAATTATATACTTGCTCTTTATTCACCATGACCTTCCCTACTCATGATATGATATTCTTAGCTGCTTATGAGCACAGCCAAGTAGCTTGACGTTGCAAAAAGGGAACTAGCTTGACTGATTAAATACCCACATATGACATAAAGATGACATTTACGTGTAAGTATCTTCTGTTGCATTGAATGGTAGCTACATATGGATCACCACGTATATTTGTCATTTATAGATTAAATTATATATATTCAATTAATGAAAATTATTTTTCTAAAAAAATTAAATTTATCTCTATAAATAAAAAAATTTAAAATATCAGATTAATTCATAATTTTATATAGTAAATCAAGATCACATTAAAATTTCTCACAAATGGAACAGTGACTATTGAAATTATGTGGATAACGAAGTCAAAACTCAAAAGATATCATATATTAGTTGGTAGTTTGAAGCACATGCCGTTCCTACCACAGCTATTAGACAACAAACCAGAACTGTAGATAAAGGCCGCTGTGTATTAGTTGTTCTACTTTATAGCAACACCATTAAATTGATATCGAAAATACAAATAATTTTAATGTGATTTGACCCAAATCTATTTTGTAAAATAATTTTACTAATTACAATCCATAAATGTAATTATTAATTAATTTTTTACCCTCACAAATAATTAATTCAATTATACTTAATAATTAACTACATAATTATGAATTCACGCACTACACATTTGATCCATCAAATCGCGGTCCTCACACTAGTACAACACCTAACGTCAATTTGCTGTTTTAAACAAGACCAAATTACTCCTCTGATGGACACTGGCAATACTAAAGTCAGTAATACTATTCAACTCCAATTTGGATTTGGGTTCCTTCCTGTTTTCAGAAATTATATTAGTCACTCCTAAATTTATTCATATTTGAATCCAATAAATGTTTCCTATTTTATTTTATTTTATTTATTCTTATTCAATATGTATTTGGAGATTAATAAATCTCCTCTTTCAAATTATATAGGATATGTATTTACACTAATTTCTGCAAAAGTTAAATTTTCACTTAAATATTTTCTTGTACTCTTAATTGTAGTTCTTATCAATTGATTCAGGGTTACCTCAAATTAATGTGCCATTAATTAATCTATAAAAATTTTTACCCAAATATCTCACATTTTATGATCACGAGAGCATTATGGTTAATTCTTGTAATTTCACTTTTAATGATATAACTCAATGAATTCATTCTACTTAAGAAAATTTAATTCCTTCTAAATTTCAGAGCATATCTTACATCACCAACAAATCTTGACCTTATTATCATGGATTTTAATTTTGCTGCACTAATGTCTTCAGCATTATTCCTATCACTATTTACTTGCATTGCAACCTTTTCTTTTCTTTCTTTCAACGAATCAAAACATCTATTTTTTAGTATTATCAGCCACATCAGTATTTAGAGTTTCACTTTCATATTCATTACCTTTATCCATCTTCAATTGTCATCACACTAGTTTCATTTTGTCCATGATTCTTGTTGAATTATTTGAACTATGTAAGATTTTCCATCATCTTCTTATAGGTATATTGAATGCGTCATATCTCATAACAACATTCTTTTTTCGAATTATTCATTCTTAATTTTATTTGCCTTTTCCTTTATAATAATTTTCATATGAGTAATGCATTATTTTTTCGAATTATTCATTCTTAATTTTATTTGCCTTTTCCTTTATAATAATTTTCATATGAGTTATTTATATTACGATTGGAACTCACAATAAAAACTCCATTTTCATTACTATTATTCAGCTTTTTAAATTTTTCATGCTCTAAAATAGCTATAGTAACATCTTTTGTATTTGATATTATTTTTTCAATTGTTAATGCTACTAGACCTTCAAATAATGGTGAAAAAAATACAAAAATAATAAATCTTTATCTTTAATTTTCATATCAAGACTAGGAAATACAGTAATTAATTGATTAAATGAATTAAAATAATTTGTGCCTTTATTTATCTTCAACTAATATAATTGTTTTTTCAAATATGAGCATGGTTGGTATTGCTATTAGAAAAATCTGATCTTGAAATAAAAAATAAAAGAAACTTTTTCTCATATTTGATTATAAATTTTTTAATATAAGTTTTATTAGTAAAAAATTATTATTGATAAAAGTTTCGAAGATAAATTTTTCTCAAAATCAAATTTTTTACTCATAAAACTCGCAATAAAAAAGTTATAATTAACGAGGAGAACGAATCTCTCTATGTTTTTTGTCTTAAAATCATATTTTTTCAATAGCAATGCTACACGTACTTTTAGTTTGAGTGATTTATACATATAAAACTCTCCTATCTTTTTTTCATAGACTAATAGGTTTAATCTTATCTAACACATTATATTTTAAATTTAGAGCTAAAGTCAAATGAATTGTACTTATTTTATTTTACTGAAGTTTTTCCTATTCATTATTCTTCATAATTACTAATTTATTATTATTCAATACTTTAAATAATTTTTGTTGTATAAAAATATCTTCATGGTGTTGTATTGCAAATTAAAATTATTTTATTAATCAAATGACTCCACCCTTAAACTTTAATTCTGCCATACTTATAATTTTCAACATTGTAGAATTACAACATTAATATCACTTGTTATGCTAATACATTAAATTAATATAAAAAGGTAAATAATTTTAATATAGTTTAGCATATGCATTTTAAAAAAATATTTCACTAATAAATTTTTCATGCTCATGTAATTATACTTAATAATTAACTATATAATTACAAATTCCTACACTATATAATTAGCCACCACGTCCTCATTAAATTGCTGTGCTCACACACCTCAGGCTACAGAAGCACCTAATATTACTCTACCAAATCTGCAATCTTATTTGGCTTCCTTCCGTTTATAAAAATATTATATTGAATCGCTCCTAAACCTATTTATTTTTTAATCCAATAAAAGCTTTCTATTTTATTTTAATTCTTTTCTGCCATTCTCCAATATGGTCTTGAATAATAATATTCTGACTCAGCATATAGTATTCACTAAAATAATTCATTCTTCATATTAAACAGTTATTTGATAATCATATTAAATACTTAAAATTAAAATATTAAACATTTCTTTTTTAAAAATTTTTTAATAACAGTTTTTTTAAAATTATTAACATTTTAAGTGTGTTTGATAATATATTTTTTTTATCAAGCACTTAATTTCAAGAAATCATACAATATGATAAGTTAAAAATTTGTACTTAATAAATTAAGTGATAAAAAAATTTACTATTTGAATAATATTGATTCATTATTACAATCCTTTCCTATTGACAAATATATAATTAATAAGTTTTAAAATATTTAAAATTAAATTATATGATAATTTATTGTAAAAAAATAGTTATCTTATTTTAAATTTATCTGTTAAGTTTGATTTTTTTTTGAAATTTGATATCTATTCAATGATCATTCAACTCTCAAAATTTCTAATACTAAAATTATTTAGTTATTAAATTTTCAGTATTTAATTTTCAATTTTACTAAACAACACTTAACACTAAAAAATTTGAGAGATTAAAAATGAAATATTATTATTAAATGAATGTATAAATGATCATATAAAGGTTTATAATCATCAAAAAGTATAAATAAATAGAAAATAAAATCTTGATATAAATAAAAAGATAAAATTCAAAATTTCTTAAACATAAAAAGCTGTCTATTGAAGTCCAAAACATGGTTTTTGGCCTAAAAAATGGATCTAACTGAACATGTTAAATTGATGCCACTATTTCACACATAAATCAATATTTTTTTAATATATTATGAGTCTCGTAACTCATTTGAATATTCAATTTTCAATGTTTACGTAAAACACTTAAAATCTACTTTTATTTATACTTTTAATCCTCTAATTGATCTAAAAACTATGTATTAACTTCTTTTACGCCACATTCTACCATATATATTTTAAATGGATATAACAATCTGATAACAGGATTTTTGTTAGATTGTTTTTGGTACTTGATATATAGTGTCTTAACTGTGTAGAAATGCAACATAAGTTAGCAGCATTATCTTGAAATTTTCATGTTAATTCGATCCATGCCAAACGGTTCTCTTCCAGTTTCAAAATCTATGGCAGATAGATCTTGACCAGTTATATATACATCCCATTGGAGATATTTTTTGTTTCAAAAACAAATTGAAGATTTTTGTGGAGTTTCTTATTTTCCTGACGATAAATTAATTGAGAATATTATCCTCGGAGGTCCCCGCAGATCCTTCTCCATATGTTTTTCATAATTTTTGGATGCTGTCTCTTCCAAATTTAATTTGGCTTTATATGTCTGTAAACTTTTTCTTGAATATAACCATCAAATCAATATATATGAAACTGAAGCATATGATGACACATATACTTATCTATATGGAAAATATGGAGAATAGACGCTGTATATCTATTAAAAGCTCAAGCTCTTATTAATATTTTTGACACAAACTTGAACGCTCCTGACTCGTGGCGATCATCCATTGATGAAATACAAGAAAGATAACTATTTACTTAGATTGCGCATGATCACTTCTTTAGTGACAAAGGAGAGAGTTCTCTACCCTCATATATGCTTCCTTGATTGGTATATTTGTTTTTAATTTTTTTCAGTTATCCAGTTTCTAATTAACGCTTGAATTCACAATATTATAACAGTAGAGAAGAGATGACTCCGAACTGAATCAAAACTCATTAATAATTGAGTTATTTCTGATCATAAAGGTCCCACTTATCCAAAATGGATTTCCTTATAAAACTTATTATCAATGATCACCTGGCCTAAATGCTTCCATGGGATGCCTTTACTCCTTAAACAAGGAACTGCAAGTGTATAATTTATCGGAAGAGGAGAAGTGTGGGAGAAGAAGCAGCAACTTGTAGTTGATTCTTGGATATATTATAGTGATCATAATCAATATCATTGATTTTCTGCTTCCCTTCAATATCAATGGCAGCTGAAGAAGAAGAAGAAGAAGAAGAAGGGAAGCTGATGGCAAGGTCAAGGTTTAGGTCAGGCAAACATCTATCTCCATCCTCCAAGCAACTTGCTGCATCAGATATTTGCTCGTTGTCGTTTCGTGGGATTAGGGGGTCGCCTTTCAAACCAGACGACGTTGCACTTGTCGAGTCATTATGTGGGGTTTGAAAGCCTGAAATCTTCAGGTTCAAACTGTGATTATTTGGATCAATTCCCATGTTTATAAGCTTTCTCCTTAGATGAGTATTCCAATAGTTCTTTACTTCATTATCAGTTCGTCCTGGCAATCTCCCAGCTATTAGCGACCACCTGAAAAACATTAATTTTTATTTTCTGTAACCATTAATTAAGTAATTAATTTCCAAATTTTAGTTTACAGATAAAATATGAAACAACAAAATGCCATGCATTTAATTTTTTTTTGAAACATATTCTTCTTCTAACATATATTTTTTTTATTCAATTTGGCTTCGAGTAGAGTTTAAATTTCTAATTTCATAACTATAAAGACAACTCTCCTATCATTTTTTATCGTGAAATTTAAATAATTAGCTTCAAATTAATTGAAAGAAGTGATTAGAAAGGTTACCGGTTTCCTAAGAGGGCATGAAGCTTGATGATAAGATCTTCTTCATCTTCAGCAAAGTTGCCTCTTTTAAGTTCTGGCCTTAGATAGTTTATCCATCTCAGCCTACAACTTTTGCCGCAGCGCAGCAGGCCTGATCATTCCATGAATACATAAACATAAAAAGTTAATTAATACCCTCGTAAGATCATATCGAAACAATAAAGAAAAACATAACATTAATTCACGAAAGAAGAAGAAGAAGAAGATTTTTTTTTTTTTAACTTAATTATTTGTCTCCTTAATGTTAATCAATTATGTGTAATGAAAGCAACACCTGCAGCTTGAGGGACGGTTCGCCAGCAACCTTCTCCATGTTTGCGAATGTAATCAATGAGCTTTCGGTCTTCTTGCTTAGACCAAGCTCCTTTGTTGGTATCTTGATTATCACAGCAAGGTTTTCTCATTGTGATTTTCACCAGAGAAGAAAGAAACAGAAACGTATGAGATGGAAAGAAGAAGAAAAAGAAGAAGAAGGATGATGGGATAGGCGATATAGCAGTGGTGGAGTAAGGAGGGTACATATTATGGCTTATTATATTTGTATATGATAAACAAACCAAGAAAGGTTGACTTGGACCGGTGGTTTGGCCATGCATGTGACCGTTTGTGCGTATGGTGGTAATATAAGAGAGGATATAAGGTTGTAGGGTTTGACAATTTTTTATTTATTTTTTTCTTTTTTGTATACGTTGCTGTTAATTAAATACGAGCTCTTGTCTATATGTTACACCCATTCTCTTAACTTAATATAATTTGACTTGTTTGTATATTTAGAAATCTTTTAGGCGTAGTGGCCTTAAAATCTAAATATTTTTGAGTTTTTACAAAACTGATTAATTTTTTTAATTTTGATAAAATTAGTCAAAACTAATAAAATATTTATAAATCTAGTCAAAATTTAAATTGATCAAAATATAATGATATATTATGTAATGTGACAAACCAACTGATATAAATTTTTATAAAAAAATAGTAAAATCAATTGATATTATTTACTAATATCAATTAACATTATTTTAACTTAATATTTTAACATAACGTATCATTTTATTTAGATCAATTTGAATATTGGCTAGATGCGCCAAAATTTTATTAGTTTTGACTAGTTTTATCAAAATTAAAAAAAATAATCAATTTTATCAAAACTTAAAAAGATTTGAATTTTAGGAGCCAATAAAACCAAATAGATGCAATATAATATGAATTTATATTGGGCTTTAATTCGTGGGATTCGAATTCATATGTTCGTATATACAGTGGCATATTCAGAAACTTTTATCAGTGAGGGAAAATTTTATGCACATTTTAAAAATAAAATCAACTTATACTAACATGAATTGATATAAATTCGAGAAATAAAATATATTATAAATATCAAAATCTTTACATTTATATTTCTTATTTCTTAATCAACCACTAATAAATTTATCATAAATTTTATTCATATCAATATTATTAAATAAGCTTTTAGTTATATTAAATTAAAAATGTTACAATGATTTTTTTATTAAGTAATATTTATTAATATTTTCATACCCAAACCGAATTTAATTTGGTTCGGTATTCAAATCAATCAATTAAAAAATCGATCAAAATCATAAACTGAATCAAAGTAGTTCAACCTAAAACTACATCATAAAAAATTAAAATTTTTGAAAAACTACACTATTTTACTAAAAATTTAAATATTATAAATAATTTTCATTATTTTATCATATTATAATCTTTTAAATTATTATCGATATATTTTTCAAAAAAATTAACTAACTGTCCTATTGAATTAAATTGATTGATGCGATCAAAATTAAAGTTGGTTAGCTAACCGTTCGGTCTAGTCTAATTTTAAAAAATGGTATTTATTGAAGAAATTTCATAATTAAGAAGTTGCGAATTTTAACTCTATATAAAGTCCAATGAATCAAATAAATAAATAAAAATTTTATACATGCAATAGCATACAATAAAAAATAGGATTTAAATAAATCGAACTTAAAGTGTAGGTGAATTTGAAAATAATTTTTAAAAAATAAAATATAAGTTACAAAATAGATCTAATGGTCTATATTTATTATTAAAATGATGAATAATAGTCTAATTTTGATTAAGTTATATAGTTATGGTTTATATTGAAATAAAATATATAACAACAAAAAAAAAAACGAGAGCTAAGATTATATGTAGTAGAAAATTTAAGAAATTTAGTTGGGATAAAATGAAATCTAAAAATAAAGACAAGATGAAAGATCAATGGCGGCATTTGCTCCGCTGCCTTTGTCTCTTATATATATGGGTATTTGTATAAGCCATGTTTTTAGAATCAAACCGGATTCGATAGTTCAAAATTAGTCATTAATTCAGTTTAGTTAAGTATTAAAAATTGATCAAAATAAAAAATAATCGGTCAGAATCGGAAAAATCACCTAAAATAAAAAATTATATCAAACTGATTTAATTTAAAATTATTTTATTTTGTGAAAAATTAAAAATATTACACTATTTTACTCAAAATTAAATTTTAAAAAATAATTTTATTATTTTATCATAATATATAGTTTTTTTAATTTTTATAAATATTTTTAAGTCTTATTTATATAGTTTATTAAAAAAATAAAAATTGTCCTATTAAATCAAATTAATCAAACTGGATCAATTAAAAATGAACCAGCTGATCGGTTGGATCTCAAGTGCAGTGTAGAAGAGCAAAGATAGTTGGCAAAATCACATGTTTTCATTTTGACTGATAGTTTTCGATAAATTATGTGAATAAGAAGAGATTGATAACGAGCGGAAACATTTAACAAACATTCACTCATTCTTCTGTGTCCAATGTCTGCTGAGTCTTCATTCTTCACCTTCCAGCATTTGGTCGGTTTATTGACCAATGAAATGGCTGGAAAATGGTATATTACAACCGATGCATTCAATTCATTTCTTGACGTCCAATGTAAATATGTCCATTTCAACAGAGAAAATTGATTAGAAAAAAAAAATTTATTATCTAAACAATTAATGTTATCACCTTCACTATTGATGTTTGGTTCCCACCCCAATTCCTCTTTCCAAATTTATAAAAGTAATTTGATTTTGATATCTTTCTGTTAATGTGATTATGATTATTAATATTATTTCTAAATAATGTCTTTCATCATCTTAATAATTTACATCAAATTATGAGCTACATAATAGTGAATAACCTCTTTCTTTTAATAATTATCGTTAGTGAAATTTTTTAATAAAATAATAAATATTGAATTCAAGACCTTATGTTACACGCAAAAATGAATAGACCAATCAAGTTGCCTTTAATTAACTCTCTTAGATATTATTTGATAATTACATAGTGTTTTGATTCAATTTTAATTAAAAATTTATTTTATTTATAAATAAATTTTTATATACTTCATTTATAAAGAAAATTCTATAGTTGATATACTACAAAATAAAAATAAAATAAAATAACTATTATATTTATTTTAAGTGTAAAATTTTATAAAATATTTCATTTGATAAAAAATATCTTTTTGTTATTTTTAAAAATTATTATAAATATAAAAAATAAAAAGTAAAAGAAGAGAGAGAATAAAGAAGAAGAGACAGAGAGTTGGAGAAATAAATAAGACAGGAAAGTGAAAAACTCATTTAACTAAGGATATTTCTATTATAATAAAAAAACTTTACAACTTCAAAACTCATTTAAAAATTTCATTAAATTTAATAGAATTTTAGTTTTGTTATACTCAATTCCAAGGATTTAATGAAATAGAATTTTCAATGAATTTTTATTTATGCCAAACACATAAAAATACAAATTAAAAATTATAAGATTTTATACCAAACTCAAAAGGTGAAATGGTAATACTATCATTATTTATACGCTTAATTACAAAAAAAAAAAAAAAAACATTCTTTTTTTTTTTTTTACAAATTTATCAACATTTTTAATTTTAGTAATTTTGTACATATGTTTTACTAACTTTTACAAATGATATTATTAGTATAGTTCCAGGGCAAAATAAGTTGACATCACAGTGTAAAAAAAAATCATGTCAACATTTGAAAGAACAGAAAAGAATTTTTAATGATTTTATACTTGTGTTTTACTAATTTTTGCAAATGGTATTATTAGTATAATTTTAGGATAAAATAAGTTGACGTGGTTCACAGTTAAAAAAATAGCATTTGAAAAAAAATTAAAGAAATTACAAGTTTTCTTTTTATTAAGGTCCTAAAAATATTTTCCTGTGAAATACTTTTGGTACATTTGTTATTGGGCATTTTGTTTTTAAAAGACATAAGAATGACTTATGTAAACACATATATGTTTATTAGTATATTGATTATCGTTAACTCAACATTTATATCACTAGTCATATAGTTAACCAATGGCGTTCATCACTAATTGAAAGAACTCAATTGGTTTTTTATTTTAATGAATTATTCTCATATTCAACAATAAATAATATAAATACAACATTTTTATGATCTAAATATCATTATCATCTTATAAATTAAAAAATAATATTTTTTATATATTTATAAATAAAAAATCTAAAAAAAATTTCAAAATCATTTTCTGTAAACGAAATTAATCTTGAATTATAAAAATATTAAGATATGCTATTCTATTAATAGGTATCACTTTATTATCTTTTCAATCACTTTCCTCTGATCCACCTTACTTGAAAGTAGATGAAAAAGAACCTTTTTGTTTATAGAAATCGAAGAAGAAGAGTGAGGAAGTGGTGGCAGAGGGGCTAAGCATTTGAATTAGTTTTGGATTTTGGTTTGTCCTAATTCAAAAGGGTGCTTTTTGCACATTCTAATTTGTAATTTTGCTTTGAAATTATATTAGTGACGATATTCCAAAAATTATTAAAAATATATGTATAAAATTACTAAAATTAAAAGGTGATGATAGATTTGCAAAAACACATGAAAGTTCCTTTTTTTGGCAATTAGATTTAAGTATTTGATAGTATAAGATTAATAATCAAACAAAAAAATAAATTTATTTAATTACCCTCTTTCATTCCAACAACAACGCTTGTATAAAATGGATTTTTCCACTAAATAAAACATCGTTGGTGACTTATTTGTTGGAATGGTCTTGTCTATGCTTTTCTTTTTTCCTTTCTTGTTTTTTCTTTTACCTTTTGTTCATCCATTGTATAATTTGGATTTGACACTTCATAATTTTACTTCTAAGCTATAAACAAGAAATTAGCCAGGATGGAATTAATGATTAACATTTTTATGCATGGATGTAAATAAGTCAAGCTAGATTGAGTTTTTATTAATTTAGTGTTAATTTTTTTTATTAATGATCCAGCATGTGAATATCATTCAATCATAATTAGTCATGAATCTAAATAAATCTAAAAATATATTTGTTATAAATAAATTTTAAATTTTTTAAGAATTCATTTAAAAATATACATTTTATATGTTTGATATAAATGAAAATTTATTTAAAAATTCTATTTCATTAAATCCTTAAAATTAGCTATAATAAATCAAATTCTATCAAATTTAATAAAATTTTCAAATAAATTGTAAAGTTATAAATGTTTCATTATAACAAAAGACTCCTAGTTAAAATGTTCTTTTCACTGTATTTTCTCCACTCTCCCTTTCACTTTCTCCGTCTCTCATCTTTCCTTTTTTTTTTTTTTTTTTCTCTCTTTCTTTTCTTTCTCTCTCTATCCTCTCTTTTTTTATATTTATTAAAATTTAAAAATAATATAAGATATTTTTATAAAAATAAAATATTTTATTAAATTTCACACTTAAATCAAACATAAAATTCATTTCACTTGAAATGAATTCTATTCTATTAATATTTTATAGCATATAAATTTATTAATTGAGTTACTTAAAATAAATATTATTAAATAGTATTTGACTTAATTCTAACTTAAAATTCATTTTATTTGCAAATAAAATGAATTTTAAGTTAGAATTAAATCAAATACTATGTAATAATATTTAATAATATTTATTTTAAGTAACTCAATTAATTAAATTTATTTATTTTATAAAATAAAATGTGTGAATTATAAACATTATATTATACTATAAAATTAAATAAAATATTATTTTCTATATAAAAATTTCAATAAAATCTTTGTGATGAGTATATTATACATTAACAAATAACATTATTTAAAATTAAAAAACTTAAAATAATACTACATATAATCAAAATCATAAATGAACCAATGTACCAACTTTTAAATAAACAACTCACAAACTTCAATGAATCGAGTTTTTGTTTAGGTTAAATTTGGCTTATTTATCAAAAAGCCTTTTAAGCGAACTTTAATAAGTTTATTGAATCGAAATTAGAGTAGCTCACAAGCAACTTAGTTCATATGTATTAGGATCATTAATTCCTTAAGAATTCATAATTTACATCAGCATCCACAAGCATATTAATATCCTCCACAGACAGTTTGGATGTTCTAGGTGGTTTCAATGCTGAGGATCTCTAGGGTCATCAAGAGAGGAGATGATGAACTTTATGACCTATATTGTTGTTTTAAAAGGAAAATAAAGTATATTTTTTAGAATTTCGAGTCCATTATTTGATATATAAAATTTTTTTTATGTAATTCAAGATATGTTTATATCTCTTTATTTGCAGATAATTGTCCGATTAATTGAACGAATATATTTAATTATTTTCCTTTCTTGTAGGACTTTCATCTATTAGAAATTTTAAGGTAAGGAAAAGAAAGATGGAAGATAAAGATGTTGAAAAAAAAGGACATTGGACTGTTTGATAAGCATGTGAGTCTCGTGCATGGACGCAATTCATGAAAAAAAAGTTGGTGAAAGTGATGCAGATAATATTTTATTTTTGTTTTTAGTATAAGTCATCAAATTACAATGCTTTAATAATAATTTTGAAAACCCGATCCTAACTTCTCTGGTGAACAAAAAAATAATGTGACAACACGAGAGAGCTGGTACATTGCTCTGTCTATGATCTACTGGTCTCCACCACCAGTTGGTTGGTTTAAGCTAAAATATCGGTAGGTCATTCATTAGCAGTACTGGGTTAGCTTCTGCAGGGAGACATTACTCGAACTGATTCTGTTTCATGGGTTAGTTCTCATGCTATTCTGATGCATGAGATCGGTGGATTGCTCACTCCAGAACTTATACTCGTCCTTTGTTTTCTGTTGTTGCTGGGTAATTAACCCTTATAAATATATCCTTTGTTTTATGACGGTCATTGAAAAATAATTTTATTCCGATTAAATCACTAAAGTTTTATTTTTATTTTATTATGATTTGTTAGCCAAATTTTCTTGTGATTTTTGTACTCTAAATTAATTATGTGTTTAGATTTTCTTTATAATTTATAGATATAGAAATTTAAATCTCTTTCATAAATAAAAATTTAAAATAATTTAATAATGAAATATAAATCATAAGAAAAATAGGCAAATAAACTATAGAATAAATCAAAGTTTAGCGATTTAAGCGGACAAAATCGATCTTTAATGATTGCAATATAAATATTCATTAATTTTTTTTTAAAAAAACATAACTTCTAAATTTTACAAACTAGAAGTTAAATATTTATCCAAATAAATATTATATAAATATGCATCTAACCTACTAACTCTTAAAATGAAATAAAATATGACTGTTTAGTTAAGAATGAGAGGCTATGATTACAACAAATTTATTTATTATTGTTGCCTTAATATTTCTAACAAACAAAGTAGAAAATAAAAATTGTTATTCATTTTTGGAGGGGTCAATATACAAAGATATATATATATATATATATATATATATATATATATATATATA
>CATIWR010137923.1:0-21451 GCA_949677035.1 Omphalea diandra | reverse complement strand
TTCCTTTTATATGCCTTGGGCTTCTTTTTACATGCCTTGGACGAATTGGGTTGTGCTTGGGTGCTCTCCACAAGTTGGGCAACATTGTATTAAGTTAAGTGCTCCATTTGAAGAGTTTAAGCTCCCATCAGCCTTTAATTGGGCTTCACGCATCCTTTGCTCTTCTTGGGCTAATCCAAGTGTAACTCCTTGTTGCATGAATGCTCCAATTGCCTCCTTTAATTTCTTTAGCCTTCCTCTTGTGATTGGACCTTGAATTTGAAGTGGATCCTTTGCTAACCTGCCTTAGCTATTTGCATCATTCCCTCCTTCCTCAAGAGGATTCGTCCTCGAATCAACACCTTCATCAAAATCAAAAGGAGATAAATCAACAACATTAAATATAACACTAACATTATAATCACTAGGCAAGTCTAACTTGTAAGCATTATCATTAACCCTCTCTAAGACTTGAAAAGGTCTATCTCCCCTAAGGTCTAGCTTACTTTTTCTATGGTTAGGAAACCTTTCTTTCCTAAAGTGTAACCAAACCCAATCACCCGGTTCAAATACCACTTTAACTCTACCCTTATTTGCATTTTTAGTCACTTGCTCATTCCTCTTTTCAATATTCAAACGCACCTTCTCATGTAATTGTTTAACAAATTCAGATTTCCTTTTACCTTCCATATCAACTCACAAATTAGAAGGAATAGGGGATATATCCAAAGGACTCAATGGTATAAATCCATAAACAATCTCAAAAGGGCAATAATGTGTAAAAGAATGCACACTCCTATTATATGCAAATTCTATATGTGGTAAACGTTCCTCCCATGACTTCAAATTCTTTTTTATCAAAACTCTCAAAAGTTGCCCTAAAGTCCTATTTACAACCTCAGTTTGACCATTAGTTTATGGGTGGCATGAAGTAGAAAATAACAACTTAGTTTCCAACTTGCCCCACAATGTTTTGCAAAAGAAACTTAAAAATTTTGTATCCCTATCACTAACAATAGTTTTAGGCATACCATGTAACCTCATAATCTCTTTGAAAAACAAATTAATTATGTTAATGACATCATCAGTTTTGTGACATACAATAAAATATGCAATTTTAGAAAATCAGTCAACAGTACAAAAATAGAATCATTGCCATGTTTTGACCTAGGTAACCCTAAAATAAAATCCATAGAAATATCAATCCATGGTGAATTAGGAATGCGTAAATGGTTTTGATTTTGATTAATCTTGTTTGCATACAACACATCTATCACACACTTTTTGAGTATCAATTTGCATATTAGGCCAATAATAAGTGCTCATGCTAACATTTAAAGGCTTTTGAACTCCTAAATGACTCATAAGTCCACCACTATGGGCTTTCTAAACTAGCAATTTGCATAAGGAACTCTTAGGCACACAAAGTTGTTAACTTTAAAAACAAGTAATCAATATGCCTAAAGAATCTATCAAAAGCATCCTTTTGCAATTTACAAAAAAATCACAAAAAATTTGAATCACTAGTATACAATTCTTTGATATACTCAAAACTAAGTAATTTAATATCAAGAATAGATAGAAGAACATACCTTTGAGATAGTGTATTGGCCACTATATTTTCCTTACCTTCTTTATACCATATGATATATCAAAAATACTCAATAAATTCACTCTACTTAGCATGTCTTTTGTTCAATTTATGTTATCCTTTAAGGTATTTAAGAGAGTCATGGTCCTTATGAATGACAAATTCCTTGGGCAAAAGATAATGTTGCCATATTTGCAAAGCCTTAACCAAAGCATACATATCTTTATCATAAGTTGGATATTTTAATGAAGGTCCATTAAGTTTTTCACTAAAGTAATCTATGGGCCTTCCTTCATTCATTAAAATAGCTATAATACCCAAACCTAAGGCATCATATTCAATTTCACAAGTATTAGCAAAGTTAGGCAAAGCTAATAAAATTGCACTAGTTAATTTAGATTTCAACTAGTTAAAAGTATGTTGTTGCTCCTCCCCTCATTTAAAACCAATACTCTTTTTTATAATTTTAGTTAAGGGAGCCATAATAGTGCTAAAAATCGTTTACAAACCTCTTATAAAAACTTGCTAGACCATGAAAAGACCTTACCTCACTTACACTAGATGGAATCAACCATGCCTTGATGGCACTTACATTTTCTTCATCAACTTCTATTCCATCTTTTCTAATAATAAAACCTAGAAAAACAAGCTTAGAAATACAAAAAGAACACTTTTTAAGGTTAATATATAACTTTTATTTTTGCAAAACTTTAAAAACTAACCTTAAATGTTCTAAATACTCTTCTAAAGACTTAGAATAAACAAGAATGTCATCAAAATAAACAACTATAATTTTTTTGAAGTATGCATGCAAGATATAGTTCATCAATTTCATGAATGTGCTAGGAGCATTAGTCAGCCCAAAAGGTATAACTAATCATTCATACAATCCATATTTATTTTTAAAAGTTGTTTTTCATTTATCCCCTTCACACATGTTAATTCGATGACAACCACTTTTCAAATCAAATTTAAAAACATGCATGCACCATGCATTTCTTCTAACATGTTATCTAACCTAGTAATTGGGTGCCTATACTTAATGGTTACCTTATTAATGACCATGCAATCAATATATATGGCCAAGATTCATCATTTTTAGGTAATAACAAAATAGGAGCTGCATAAGGACTCATACTTTCCTTTACCAAACCTTTTTCCATGAACTTTTCTACTTGCCTTTAAAGCTCTTTTGTCTCCTCAGAGTTACTTCAATAGGCTAGCCTATTTAGAATTTGAGAACCCAAAATGAAATCAATTTAGTGCTCAATTCATCTTAAGGGTGACAATATTTTAGGCTCATCTTTGGGAAACAAATCTGAAAGGTTATGTAACAAAGAAATAAAACCACTAAGAAGAATTTTGGTTAGATCATCAATAAAAGAAAAACACATTAGTTTCATATCTTCATAGAAAAGCATAGCCTTAGGTGTTTTGGCTGGCAAGGGTTTCCTTACATCCCTTTCTTTTGCAAATGTAACTTTTTTCACATCCTCTCTTTTTGCATACCCCTCACTTTTTTTTATGGGCATCCCCTATGTACTCCCATTTTTCCACTTTAATCTCATCCTCCTATTTGGTTTTCTCACTACTCTCATTTTGTGGATTTCTTTTTCTTTTTCTTTTTCTTTTTCTTTTTCCTTTTCTTGGTTGAATGCCCTTTCTCTCTCTCATTACTTTTTGGTCCTTATAAATTTATTGAGATGATAAAGAATACAAAACAATATGTTTGGCCTCAAAAAGAATACCAAAATAATATGCTGGCCCCTAAAGTCAAACACATAAGTATTACAAAACCCATCATGTTTGGCTCATATATCAAATTGTCGTGGTGGTAGACCCAAAAGTCTATGACAAGCTTGCATAAGAATAACATCACAAAACACCTCATCCTTATATCTACTAATAGAAAATGAAATAAAAAATTGCTTAGTGACTTTTACTTCCCCACCATCATTTAGCCATAGCAAGTTATAAGGTTTAAGATGTTTCATGGTTGGTTAATTCGACATTTTAACTACATAAGTACTAGCTGCATTAGTGCAACTACAACCATTAATAATAGTACGACATAAATTACCATTTATCCTAAACCTAAAATGAAAAATATTTTCCCTTTGAATTTGATCATCCCGCAATAATATTATTACTAATTACCTCATTGGGATCCTCAAAATCAACTTCACTAATATCTTCCAATAGAGGCATCTTAGGGTCAGTTGTATAGTCATCATCCTCATCACCACTTACTATCTCTCCATCATGCAAAACCATGGTCCTCTTATTGGGGAAATCATGCACCATGTGTCTTTTCCCTTAGCACTTAAAACAAACATAAGAACTTGGCCTTTTAGGGGGTTTAACCTTAGTATCGGAGTTGGCCTTGCTCCCTCCTTCCTTTTTTGGTAGTTTAGTCTTGAGACTATTGTTAAGCTTATCACCACTTTTAAATTTATTAGTCCAAGAAATTGAAGTGGAATTAGGCTTAGAGTGCTTACTTTTATGTTGCCTCTCCACCATAATAGTAAGGTGATACAATTCCCCCAAAGCATCATATTTCTTTAGCTGAACTTCACTGACGATTTCCCTATTGAGACTAGTGAGAAAAAGTGTCAAACTTTGCTCTATAGGCTCTTCAAGTTCTGCCCTTATTAAGGTGATTTGAAGATTTTGAAAATACTCTTCCACACTCTTATTTCCTTATACAAGTCTTTGCAACATTTTAACTTTAAGATAATAACTAGGAACAAATTTATTTCTTATGGCCCTCTTCATATTTACCCAAGTACAAATTGGTGGATCCCCACATCTTTTTCTAATACTTTTAATTTGATCCCACCATATAATGCCATATCTCATAAGCAAAATTACTAACATAAATAATATTGATTGAATTCCTCTTAGTCGAATATGAGAGACTATTTATAGACTTATAATGCTTAATCCAAAAACTAATAGGATTCTATTTACACTTCCTAATAGATTTTGAGTTTTCTTAATTCAAATAGGAAAAGACAATTTTAAGCTAAATAGAAAAACTAAAGAAATATAATGATTGTCTAATAAGATAATTTCCTATCTAGAGAATAACTAGCAATCCTAAACAAAAAAGGAAAAGGATTCAACCTAATGATGAAATCATAATGGCATTAGGAAACATTGCCAACTAAGGATATCTTGTAAGAATCTTTGACCTTAAGCCTTATTTCCATGCTTACATGCCTTAGGCTTCCCTTTGCATGCCTTGGGCTTCTTTTTATATGCCTTAGCCAAATTGGGTTGCGCTTTGATGCTCTTTATAAGTTAGGCTCCATTGTATTAAGTTAAGTGTTCCATTTGAAGAGTTTAAGCTTCTATCATCTTTTAATTCAGCTTCATATAACCTTTGCTCTTTTTAGGCTAATCCAAGTGTAACTCCTTTTTACATGAATGCTCAATTACCTTCTAAAATTTTTTTAGCCTTCCCTTTAGGATTAAGCCTTAAAGTTGAAGTGGATCCTTGATTAATTTGCCTTGGCCATATGCATCACCTTACTAAACCTTTTTCCATGAGCTCATCTACTTGCCTTTGAAGCTTTTTTGTCTTCTAAGGGTTGCTTCTAAAGATTGGTTATTTGAAATTTAAGAGCCTAAAATGAAATCAATTTGGTGCTCAATTCCTCTTAAGGGTGGCAATCCATTAAGAACATCTTTGGGAAACAAATATGAAAGTTATGTAACAAATAAACAAAACCACTAGGAAGAATATTGGTTAGATCATCACTAAAAGAAAACATGTTATTTCACATATTTATACAAAAGCATAACCATGGGTGTTTTGGCTAGCAAGGCTTTCCTTACATCCCTCTCTTTCACAAATATAACTTTTTCACTTCCTCTCCTTTTGCATGCTCCTTACTTTTTTTTTATTTGTTGGCTTTCCTTTTTCTACTCTAATATTGTATCCCTCTTTGGTTTTCTTACTGCTCTCCTTTTGTCGCATTACTTTTTCCTTTTCTTTTTCTTAGGGTTGGTTGCATAGCCATCATCCTCATCATCACTTACTATCTCTCCATCATTCAAAACCATGGTCCTCTTATTGGGGCAATCAAGTGTCATGTGTCCTCTCCATTGTCACTTAAAGCAAATAATTAAACTTGGCCTTTTAGGTGGTTCAGCCTTAGCAAGGAGTTGGACTTGCTCCCCCCTTCCTTTTTTTGTGGTTCAGTCTTTGGCCTATTTTTAGGCTTATCACCAATTTTAAATATGCTAGTCCGAGAAATTGAATTGAAATTAGGCTTAGAATGCTTACTTTTATATTGCCTCTTTACCATAATAGCAAGGCAATACAATTCCTCCTAAGTGGCATATTGCTTTAGCTCAACTTCATTGGTGATTTCCCTATTGAGACCAGCAAGAAAACATGCCAAACTTTTAGTCCATAACCTCTTCAAGTTCTTCCCTCAACAAGTTCTTCCACATTCCTATTACCTTGTACAAGTCTTTGCAACTTTTTGTGTAAATCTCTAAGGTAATAACTATGAATAAATTTATTTCTCATGGCCCTCTTCATATCTACCCAAGTACAAATTTGTGGATCCCCACATCTTCTTCTAATACTTCTAATTTGATCCCACCATATAAGAGCATACCCTACAATTCAACTATAGGTAATTTAACCTTTTTATCATCAATATAATTATGCACTGGTTAGGGCTTTGCCCACATTATCTTTGGCCTAAGGAATTTGTCATTCATACGGACTATGAATCTCTTAAATACCTTAAAGGACAATGGAAATTGAACAAAATACATGCTAAGTGGAGTGAATTTATTGAGTCTTTTCCATATGTCATAAGGTATAAACAAGGTAAGGAAAATATAATGGTCAATGCACTATCTCGAAGATGTTGATTCGAGGATGAATCCCCTTGAGGAAGGAGGGAATGATGCAAATAGCCAAGACAGGTTAGTAAAGGATCCACTTCAACTTTAAGGCCCAATCATAAGGGGAAGGCTAAAGAAGTTTAAGGAGGTAATTAGAGCATTCATGCAGCAAGGAGTTACACTTTGATTAGCCCAAAAAGACCAAAGGATGTGTGAAGCCCAATTAAAATTTGATGGGAGCTTAAACTCTTCAAATGGAGCATTTAACTTAATATAATGGAGCCCAACTTGTAGAGAGCACCCAAACATAACCCAATTCAGCCAAGGCATGTAAAAAGAAGCCCAAGGCACGTAAAAGGAAGCCCAAGTCATGTAAGCAAGGAAATAAGACCCAAAGTCAAAGATTCTTGCAAGATTTCCTTAATTGGTAATATTTCCTAATGCCATTGGGATTTCCTCATTAGGTTGAATCCTTTTCCTTTTCTATTTAGGAAGAGTTGTTCTTTAGTTAGGAAAGTATCTTGGTCTAATCTTGTTAACCAATCATAATGTTTCTTTAGTTTTCCTATTTAGTTTAGGATTGCTTTTTCCTGCTTACATTATGAAATATTGAATTATGTTAGGAAATGTAAACCAAATCCTAATTGGTTTTGGATTAAGCATTGTAAGGCTATAAATAGCCCTCATTTTGCCAAGAGGAATTCATTCAATTAATATTGTTATTGTTAGCAATTTTTCTTGTGAGATTAAATTCTCTTCTTGAGTTCTTGAATGGATTTGGTGAGATTGTTGAGTGAAGGCTTAATAATTTCACAAACTTGTTAATTCTGATATGAAATTGGCTTGGTTAATTTAAGGTTTGAGTTAACACAATTTTGAATCTTTATAGCTTAGGTTGCTAGAAATAAGTTTTCTAGAGGTATAGTTGGGATTTGAAGATCAAACTCCAATACTTGGTTTGATAGATTTTGGGCAACTATTCTTTAGCATACGGGTAAGGATCAATCTAACCTTATTCGTATCACGAATTAAGGTTGTCTTTGAACTTAGAGATTGGGTTTGGGTGCATATGCATAAGAAGAGGTTTCTTATCCAAAGAAAATCCAAATTGCAACAAAGAGAGGATGTACCTTTTTAAGTTTTTGGAGAGGATCAATGATAACACCTATAAGCTCGATTTGCCAAGCAACTATGGTAATATTAGTGCTATGTTTAACGATGCTGATTTATTTTTATTTGATGCAGGTGATTCAAGGATGAATCCTTTCAAAGAGGGAGGAAATAATGGAGATCAAGATGCTAGCAAACCTTTCCAAGATCCATTACAAGGAATTTAAGGTCTAATTACTAGGGCAAAGACTAAAAGAATGAAATAAGCTTTACAAGGATTGATAATGTAGTTGCAAGGATCTTCTTCAAATCAAAATCGAGTCCTTTGTACCTTAATTTCATGGGAGGAACCTTAAGAAGAAAGCTACAAATCAAAAGAAACTTGTTTAGAGGTAGAAACATAACGCATGGCCTTATGCACAACCATGCTCCTAGGAAGCACAGTCATATGCACCATGCTTCAAGGTGACAACATCATATAAAAAGTGGTTGCATGGCTATGCACATAACCATACATCAAAGGTGAGAGATTAGCTCATTAAGATCACTTAAACGCACAACCATGTGCACTATCGTGCATCTCAAGTTGTAATTTGGGATTCTTCTTTTTATTAGTCATATTTTAGTTTTCTTATTTCCTTTTTAGTAAGTACCTTGTCTAGAATATATTTTATACTTAGATATGACTTTGTTTGAGAATATTTTTCTATGCGAGAAAACTCTATTTATAAGGCTCTATACAAGTCATAGCCTTGTATTACAAAATTAACTTAATCTTTAATAAAATTTGTTGAGTTTTAGGAAGTTTATGCTTTTCTTTCTTGTGTTCTTGGTAGAATACAAAATTAGACTAATCAAAGGAGTGATCAATCTTCATGGCGTCTTTAAGAAGAAGGTTTTAAGGACTTAGTTTCCTTAGGGTTCTAATCTTATAATCCATAACTTGATGTCTAAACTTTCTTGGGCAAAGTAACAATTTCTTAAAGAGTTCCTAAGGCGGGTTCTTTATCAACTAACCTATAAAAGAATTATATTTTAAATATATCCATATACTCATTTTTCTTGGTTTTATACTTACAATGGTTATCTGCTCTTATTATAGTTATACTATTACTAGAAAGGACCCACTGAGGCATGGTCACATAAGGTGGTGGAGGCAGAGGGCCTTTCTTATGGTGATGCCTTCTAATGTGAGTGGTACTTAGGGGAGCAGGTCCTTCATTAGTAGGAAGGCTTAGATGCTTATCCTATTCCTCAGTATCCACCTTTAGACATGTTTTGGATGATTAACCTAAAGGATGGTCCAAAGTTCTAAGCGATGATGTGATTCAAGTCAGGGGAACAACTTATTTCCGATCGAGCTCCTAATAGGTCTTGGATGATTGAGGCCTTAGTTGGCGCATTCTTGCTATCAAAGGTGACTATCAAGGCGTTCTCACGACACAAGGTAGATGAGGGAATTATTCTCTAGCATAGGGCCCAAAGGACTACTACACAGGTTACATAGAGTGCCATTGTACTTGTCTTAACTACCTTGAGTCGCAAGAGGGCTCATAGGTCTACATCGAGAGGGTTGGAGCTTGTGGTGACAAGAGAGCTAAATCCTATGTTAGACAGCCTGGTGGAGTGTTACATGAATCCTTAACAAATCAATGATGTCACTGTAACTTACCTAATTCACCTACACCTTTGAGCTAGTTGAGACTACACATGTAAATATCTTTTATTTCCATTCCCATTGCACCTCACCATGTTTGGAGTTTTGACAATGTTTTCCTTTTTTTGATAGATTCCCCAAGTTTAGGTTAAGGCCATGGTTAACCGGATCACTACCTTAAAGAGGGTCGTGACACAACAAACTATGCAAAAATGAATGCATGTATGCATATTTATGATATGTGCTTTTATGCGATTTATGTCTTAATCTTCTTAACTCTTGAGTGTCTTATAGGAAACAATCCAACATCTAATGCATGACCTTTCGGATAGGGATTAACACTTGGTAGAGGTCGAGGCCTTGATTGAGGCATTCACTTAAGCAACTAAGAAAGGCTCCAATGGGGAGTATATGGTCATTGATGGAGCGAGGAACAATGAGGAGACGTCCTCAGTGAGTAGGGAGGACTGAGCATATCTGTTGCTTTTTAGATTTCTTAGGATTTCCTTTTTTGTCCTTTTTTAGTATAGTACATTTATGATATTTCGCACAATTATATTTGATATTTTAGGTGATTTGAAAGCACTATTATTTTTGGATATTTACTTTGGTAGTAGGATTTTTAAAATACATTGAGGTGATGTCACTTTCATTTTTTTTTAATTTGGAAACTCCACATCTTTCAATGTAAAGTTTGATTCTAGCTTGATTATGTCTCCTAACTATACAACTAACTGATTTTACTCATTTATTTTGCACCCACACACACACACACACATATGTATGTATCTTGAATAGGTGTCACACACTTTAGTACAAAGGAAAGGGGAAAGTCTACCCACATTTTCTTATTAGGGATGGAGAGCGGTATAGACCACTTAGTGGTGTATGCAGAACAATAGTGGTTTATACAGACTATGTCAGTGGTAGAGCCTTATCTAACTGTTTATAATTATACGAAACCTAAATAACTTTTCTTCTTCTATGAATACCCATACCCAACTTTTGACTTCAAAATCTCCATTTTCAGTCTCCAAAATAAGGCAAAAGCTTTTCTAAGGTCTCTACCATCACAGATTTGGGTTGGTTTATCTGGGGTCGGTCTTGCTTCCCTTCGCTATCTCTCTTTTATTCTTTTAGATGTGAATTTCCCCCGAGCGGCATGTGATTCATGCGATTCCACTACCCATACCTTCCATTTTGAGGATGCAGAGATTTAGCTCCTATTTGAAGAGTTTCACACTATTATAGAAAATCATGTCAAAGCTGCAGACTAGATTTCGTTGCCTCAATTGGATTACTCAGATGTCCAAAAGACAGTAAAGTTATTTGAGATGCGGTATGAGGAGGTGCCCTGATACATGTTGGGTGAGGAGAAAATCCTCGTTGCTCCTTTTCTCACTCTCTTCCCCTCTAGAGGTCATGCTAGAGTGGCTTAAGCCCGTATCATGATGGCCATTATGATGAAAGAGTGTTTGTTGTAAAGAGAGGATAGGGAAATTGATCTATAGGTTTTACATCCTCTAAAGGGAGTTGAGTTAGGGAGGAACCCATACCAACAATCTTAGGTGAGACCATTATGGGTTTAGACATAGCTCTTGGTGTGAGCGATCCTTTCATAGGAAGCCCACTACTGCTTGTAGGAATTTCTCTTACAGTGTGTGTGTGTATATATATATATGTTATGAATGCTAAGGGGAGAGTGTTTAGAAAACATAAAATCCTAAGGCATTGGACTCACTCCTCTACTTTGAATGATAACAAAACTATTATTTTAAAGAATAACAAAACTATAACAAAGTCAAAAAAAGTTATAATGTTTGTACTTTTGTGTTTTTGAATGATTTGAATAGACCCGATGAACATTAAAATCAGAGATTATTATGAATACTAGGGGGAGAATGTTTGTTAAACATGTGACCCTAAGACCCAACAAACGTTAAAGGGCCAAAACAAGTTAACGAGCATTGAACATCTCTCAATGGGCATTGGACCATTCAACGGGCATTGAAGAATGAATAATGGACATTGATTGGATGCTGAAAATTGCCAAAGTCTTATGGACCTTACAACATGCATTGTCCATTTGTAACAGACGTTGGAGAAGTACTCCAAGTTGAGCTATGTTAGACCTCACCACAGGCATTGAAGTTTTAGAATAGGCATTGATATGGACTAGCATTAGACGTTGCATATTCACAATAGGCGTGGGAAAGATGTCAAAGATTGAGCTAAAGCTTTTAATACTCAAAATGGGCATCGACCCTTTTGAACATATATTGAAGGAATTTCCAACAGGCATTGCGAATTGCTCAACGAGCATGGAAAACAACTATTTAAAGTTCGAAAATAGAGCATCAAGTTCAAGCTTTCTAGAAATGAATAACAGTATTGTTCTTTCTCCAACAAGTGTTGTAGTCAAAGCCAATGAGCATTAAATGATAGATAATGGGCATTGGAAGTAACCATTATAAGTTCAATGGGGTTGATGGAGAACAACGGGTGTTGTTATCTATAATGGCTAGTTTTATGAAAAAGTTGTCATATATAACATCAACTGTTCCAATTGCTAGTTTTGGAGTTGGCTATATAAAGAGCATTTTTTAAGTCTAGAAAGGTTAGAGAAAAGGTTAGAAAACATTATGAATAAGTGTGAATATATTTGTAAATCTTTATCCAAACCTTTTATGGTGTTGCTTTGTATTTGGGTAAAGTGAGATTGTTTTTGTTACTTTTTTAAAAGTAGGTTTTTTAAGCACTAATAAAGTATTAACTATTTGATTTGAAAGACATAAACACTACTTGGATCTATTCTTACTAGTGGTTGTAAAGGTTGGTCTACCTTGAAAAATAACAAGTGATAGGTTCTTCCTAAGCTTGTAAAAGGAAAGGTTATCATTGAGCCTACAAATGGAAAGGAACTTCCTTAGCCTAGAAAAGTGAAGGTTTTTCTTATGCCTTAAAGAAGAAATAGAAAGGCCAAAGTGAAATCTTGGGAATTGGAGTAGATAAGTTATTAAACCATTATAAATCCTTGTATTGATTTATATGTTTATTATTTTCGCTTTAGTTGTCTATGGTTGTGTTTTTTAATATTTTTTACAACCTAAGTCACCCCCTCTTAGTTTGCCTTATCACCACTCAGTCTAACATTTGGTTTCAAAACATGACCTCTGTTGAAGCTTAAGTGCAAGATGACACAATCATGGCAACTAAAAATGAGCATGGACTAAAAGGACAATCAGTGATGAGACCTCCATTCTTTAATGGAATGAACTATCAGTATTGAAAAAGTAGAATGTATTACTTTCTTAGATTTGTTGAATCCATTAAGTTATGGAGAAAGGTTCGTACACTCTAATGAAAACTCTTGCCAATGGGACTCAAATAGAAAAAGAAATTGATGAGATGTCTGATAAAGAAAAAAGGCAAGTTGCTAACAATGACAAGGCCATCCATATGCTCTTTTGTGCCTTGAGCATAAGTGAGTACAATAAGGTGAGCATGAAGTCAACTGCTAAGAAAATCTATGAGGCCTTAGAGATCACACATGAGGGAACACATCAGGTTAAAGAAAACAAGATGGAGACTCTCATTTGTCAATATAAAACCTTCCTTATGAAGTTTGATGAAATAATCTCAACTCAAGAATGTAAGATCAGTTCATTAAGATTTAAAGAAATGAAGGCTCTTGGGAAAAGATTCACCAATGAGGAACTTGCAAAGAAAGTTATGAGGTGTCTACCTAAGGAGTAGCTTGGCAAGGTCACCTCTCTGAAGGACTCAAAGAACTTGAAGACCATGTCGCTTAATGAGTTGCTAGGAAATCTCATTGGCTATAAGATGAATCTAAGTAAATAAGCTTCACCTACATCTGTCGATACAAATAAGAAGAAGAATGGAATAGCTATCAACCTACCTCCAAATGTCTTAGCTAAGATGATAATGAAGAGCTATATAAAGAGCAGATATCCCACCTAACAAATAAATTCAAAAGAATGTTGAAGAAGAAGGGCAAAGGCAAGCTTGAGCAGATTAAATGTTATGGATGTGGAAGGCTTGACCATATGAAAGCAGATTGCCTAAAAGCAAGAGTTGAGAAGAAAGATAAAAAGAAAAAGAAAGTCTATAAAGCCACTTAGGATGACTATAGTGCATTAGAACCAAGTGAGGATGAAGAAGAGCAAAGGACAAGGAGAAAAGAAAGAACCAGTCTTTGTCTCATGGCCTTGTAGGAGAGTTCTTTAAAACAGGTATGTTCTAACTCTTTTGATAGTGATTTTTTATGAGGATGATCAAGAGTTAGAAAATATTTTTACTATTAAAAATCTTATTAAGGCCCTAAAATCCACCAATTATGATCTCAATAAAAGATTTGAAAGAAACAAAATCTTGAAAACTAAATTGGTAGAACTAAAGAAAAGTTTTGAGCTATTATAAAAAGAAAATGAGGCTTTGAACTAAGAAAAGAAATTTTATGAAATTTTGTCTTCTAAAAATAAGAGTCTTATGAAAGAGATCTCAACTTTGAAGGATTCACTTGCCTCTTTTACAAAAGGAAAAGAAAAACTTGATCTTATTTTGGCTTTCAAAAGACTTTAAGAGATACATGGCTTAGGCTTTGGTCATTTTAAGCCTTTCACTTCTAAGCCAAAATTTATTAAAGTTTTTACCAAAGCTAGATCTCCCTTAACTTCATCTAAATCATATGTGCATAATCATAGCTGCTGACACCCTCACTCCCAAAGGCCAAAGGTAAATCATGCCTTTATTTATAGAACCAAGTATTATAAGAGTACACAAGTTTATTTACTTTTTAGGCACCAATCTCTTTGGATGCCACCTCACTCATGCTCTACACAAGAGCTTAACAAACCATTCATTTGGTAATGCATTTATTATGAAAAATATGGCTATAAAGCATACTTTTATTATGCTAGGATAAGAGATAAGCATATTTATACTACTAACCCTTTGACCTAAGAGAAAATGGGTACTAAAGAAAGTTTAATTTTATAGGTTTGGAAGCTTCTCACCCTCTGCTCAAAATGGAGAATCAAATCGTGAGTGGAGCTAGAGAATTTGAAGAGGAGCTAAAGTTTGTAAACAAGACTTGTATTTTTGGAAAACATGATAATTGTTATCATTAACAGTAATGAATCTCTATCCCTCCTTTTGTTTTGTTTAATGTACATTTGCTGAGGGGAGTTTGTTTTATGAACCATCATAGGTATCAATTTGATGTTTTAGTTTAGGAATCTCTAGCAAATATCCTTCCTTTCTTGCTTTTCTCAATTTGTGAAGAGAACATGTAGCCCCAATTATGTCAACTGAATTTGTGTTTGAATATCTTGGTTGATTTGTTAGAAGAAAGCATAAAGAAAAGGGAGTTTTCCTTTACTATGTGCTATATATTTTTGGAATCATCATGTTTGCCTTTTTTGTAAGGAACTTGGTCTAGAATGAATGTTTGTTTACTTGAAAGGGGGAGAACATTTTTTTTAAGAGGAGAATTTTTATATATCTTTTTATCATGATGACAAAAAGAGGGAGAAGTTTTGTTGCTTTGATGATGTAAATAGCTAAGATAGGTTAGCAAAGCATCCACTTCAACTTCAAAACCCAATTACAAGGAGAAGGCTAAAGAAGTTTAAGGAGGCAATTGGAGCATTCATGCAACAAGGAGTTACACTTGGATTAGCCTAAGAAGGGCAAAGGATACGTGAAGCCAATTGAAAGCTGATGGGAGGTTAACTTCTTCAAATGGAATACTTAA
Organism: Omphalea diandra; assembly: GCA_949677035.1. NCBI lineage: Eukaryota > Viridiplantae > Streptophyta > Magnoliopsida > Malpighiales > Euphorbiaceae > Omphalea > Omphalea diandra. The sequence goes on along the minus strand of CATIWR010137923.1, from coordinate 6,472 downwards.
CTTAATACATTAGAGCCTAACTTGTAGAGAGCACCCAAGCATAACCCAATTTCACCAAGGCATGTAAAAAGAAGCCCAATGCATGTAAAAGGAAGCCCAAGTCGTGTAAGCAAGGAAATAAGGCTCAAAGTCAAAGATTCTTGCCAAATTTCCTTAATTGGCAATATTTCCTAATGTCATTAGGATTTCCTCATTAGGCTGAATCCTTTTCCTTTTCTATTTAAGAAGAGTTGTTCTTTAGTTAGGAAAGTATCTTGGTCTAATCTTGTTAACCAATCATAATGTTTCTTTAGTTTTCCTATTTAGTTTAGGATTGCCTTATTACATTAGGAAATATTGAATTCTATTAAGGAATGTAAACCAAATCCTAATTGGTTTTGGATTAAGCATTGTAAGGATATAAATAGCCCTCACATTCTGCCAAGAGGAATCAATTCAATCAATATTATTATTGCTAGCAATTTTACTTGTGAGATTAAATTTCTTCATGAGTTCTTGAGTGGACTTGGTGAGATTGTTGAGTGAAGGCTTAATAATTTCATAAACTTGTTAATTCTTATCTTAAATTGGCTTGGTTAATTTAAGGTTTGAGTTAACACAACTTTGAATCTTTATAACTTCAGTTTCTAGAAACAAGTTTTCTATAGGTCTAGTTGGGATTTGAAGATCAAAACTCCAATACTTGGTTTGATAGATTTTGGGCAACTATTCTTTAGCATATGGGTAAGGATCAATCCAACCTTATTCGTATCATTTGATTAGATGATTTGATTGCTTTGTTTGGTATCCCTTATATGCATAGCCTAACACTTGGTATCATTTATGTCTTAAACATCCAACATTTCGTATCTTATATGGTACAACATTTGGTATCTTATGTGGCTTGTTAAGTAGTATACTTGGTATCAAGCCTTGTGTATATATTCCAATAATTGGTACCAAACCTTATGTTGAATTGGTATCAAAGCTTATGTAGATATTTTGATTGGTATGTATTTTGATTGATATCTTGTTTATAGTTTTATGTTTTAATGTTTGATATCTTTGTGTGCTTAAGTTTTGTATTTTTGTTATCAAAGTATCTTGATTTTGTCATCATTCAAAAAGAAGGAGATTGTTATGAATGCTAGGATGAGAATGTTTAGAGAGCATGTAACCCTAAGGCAATGGACTCACTCCTCTACTTTGAATGATGTATTTTGAATGATAATAAAATTATTATTTTGAAGGATAACAAAACTAGAATAAAACCAAGAGAAGTTCTAATGTTTATACTTTAGTGTTTTTGATAATTTGAATAAACCTGACAAATGTTAAAAAGAGAGATTGTTATAAATGCTAAGGGGAGAATGTTTGGAGAACATGTGACCCTAAGACCCGACATACATTAAAAGGCTAAAACAAGTTCAAAGAGTGTTGAACATCTCCCAATGGATGTTGGACCTTTCAACTAGCATTGAAGGATAAACAATGGACACTAATTGGATGCTGCAAATTGCCAAAGTCTCCGGACCTTGTAATGGGCATTGTCCTTTTGCAATAAGCATTGGAGAAGTACTATAGGTTAACCTGTGTTAAACATTACCATTAGCATTGAAGTTTCACAATGGGTTTGATATGGCCTAGCAGCAGACATTACATATTCATAATAAGAGTGGGAAAGGTGTCCAAGCTTGAGCTAAAGCTTCTAAAACCTGAAATTTGTGTTAGCTCTTCTTAACATTCATTGAGGGAGTTTCCAATGGGCATTGTAAATTACTCAACGGGCATGGAAAGCAACTATGCAAAGTTTGAAAAATAAAGCATGAAGTTCAAGCTTTCTGGAAATGAATAATGGACATTAGTCTTTATCAAATAGGCATTGTAGTCAAATCCAACAGGCATTGAATGATAGATAATGAGCATTGGAAATAATCATAACAAGTTCAATGGGGATTGATGAAGAACAATGAGTGTTGTCGTCTCTAACGACTAGTTTTGCATAAAAGCTATCATATATAACACCAATTATTCCAACGACTAGTTTTGGAGCTTGACTATATAAGGAGCCTTTTTGAAGTCTAGAAATGTTAGAAAACATTATGAACAAGTGTGGACATCTTTGTAAATCTTTATAACTCTTTGTGCAAACCTTTTATGGTGTTGATTTGTATTTAGGTAGAGTAAGATTATTTTTGTTATTCTTTTTAAGAGTAAATTTTCCTTAGTACTAATAGAGTATTAGTTACCTAAGTTGAGAGGCATAGATACCGTTTGGATCTATCCTTACTAATGGTTGTAATGGTTGGTATTATAAGGGGTAGGTTTTTCCTGAGCTTGTAAAAAGAAAGGTTATCCTTAAGCTTGTAAAAAGGAAGGTTCTTCCTTAGCTTAGAAAAGGGTAAGTTTTTCTTGAGCCTTGAAAAAGATATAGAAAGGCTTAAATGAAAGCTTGAGGAGTGGAGTAGGCTAGTTGTCAAACCACTATAAATTCTTATGTGATTTGTGTGATTGTTGTTTCCACTTTAGTTGTCTGTGGTTGTGTTTTTTGTTTTTTTATTGCAACCCAATTTACCCCCTCTTTGGTTGTCTTATCGCCACTCAGTCCAATAATATATACATACATACATACATACATATATATAGTGATTTTTTCCTTTCTTTTGTTTTCTCTTTTTTTTTTCTTTTTCTCTTTTTTTTATTAATTTTTGCTTGAACCGCCCTTATAGGTTTCCAATCTAGCTGACTGCTCATTTTTGCTTAGGTAGCCTTTTTAGATTTTCAACTGAAAGAGCAAATTATATTTTTCTTTCTTCTCTTCTTTTTTTTTTTTCCTTCAGATATGGCTGCAAGAGAGGTTGGGACTATTGGCTGCCCAAACCATGGATGTGAGCCTTTACTATCCATAGCACCATTCAAACCATTGCCTATCGACTCTAGCTACTACTAAGCGAAATAAATTGAATGGGTGTCCCACATTACTATCACTGACATCCATTAAGGTTGGCCTTAATGGAATTTATTATGTGTTACTCTAAAGACTTACAGAGATTATGTTATTCTACATGTTTTGGCCTCAAGCACATTCTATGATCTTACTTGGAAGCGTCGATAGTTCAGTGCTCAGTTTGAGGTAAAGTTCCTTCCTTCCTTCATTTAGGACCCTCTGTCTCAATGCTTTTTAGTCAGGGTTGTTGAGGTTACTTGGACCACTTGCCATATATATGACTTTTATACTAGCAAAGATCCACAACTTGATTATGACGTAGACTATATGGCATGATTGTGCAGCCTTTAATGCTGCAGACATCCATTTGTGGGCAGTAGACAAAGATCTTTAATAGACAAGAATATCTTATGTTTAATTCTAGTTCAAAGACATGTATAACTAATTTTATTTTAATTATGCAAATACATTTCCCTTTGATATTATACTTAACACAAATCATTTACACTTTGCACATCATTGATTAATTAAGTATCTATCACTTTTAATAATAGCACTTTTAGAACATCCTTTTTGCCTTACTCAATGTCCTTGCCTTATCAGTCCTTGGTCCTTGCTGCTGTAACTTAGCTATGATGTTGCTAATCTCTAATGGCCATTCGCACTCTCAACTTTTACTTGCATTTATTCCTATTTTTATGCTCTAACTTTTGCCTAAGTTGCCCTATTGGGTTTTCAATTTAGCAAGCTTATATATTTTCTCTCCTTTTCCTTTTTTTCTTCTTCCTTTTTTTATGTATGCCCTAACTTTTGCTAAGCTGCCCTTTTGGGTTTTAAACTTAATGGGTTATTTTACTTTTCTTACACCTCACATGAAAATACTTCTTTAGCTAATCTAGGTTTACCAGTTTGGTGAATTCATTCTCATTCATATATGTTAGTTTTATTATGCCTCCTGAGTATATCTACTTGATGACATGGGGGCCTTCCCAATTTTGATTGAATTTTCCTTGAGGATCCTGAGTTTGTGGTTGGACTACCTTCAACACCAAATCATTTACTTTTATCACCCTTGGCTTGACTTTCTTATTGAACGCATATGCCATTCTAGCCTGATACAACTAGATGTGGTAAAGGGCCCTTACCCTTTTCTTATCTAATAGGGCATGGAGTTCAAATCTATTTCTCACCCATTGGTATTCAAGGACCTCAATTTCAATGAGTACTCATAAAGACTTCACTTTCAGCTTGATGTGTATAACTGCCTCCATCCCATATACCAAGAAATATGGCATCATCCCAGTCGATGTCCTTGTCATGGCTTGGCCACCCCATAAGCTGAATACTAATTTCTCCATCCAATTCTTGTATATTTTTACCATCTTCACAAAGATGCTCTTAATGTTCTTATCTGATGCTTCAACTACTCCATTAGCTTGTGGTTTGTAATACTTTTTTAGGATCACCTTGACCTCAACCTGAAAGTGAACTCCATTGCCTATAACAATATGATGTGGTTTTTTATGACCCTGTCTACCTATTCTTCTGCTAGACATCTTAAGAGAATTTTGACTAGCATTCTCTTGTATACCACACCATCATGGACCATAAATTGCAATGTTAATCTTTGGATCTCATCCTTATCCCTTCTTCAGGATATTTACCACTCTTCAAGTACGTATGCCAAAGTACCAAGGATGGTTTTTTTGTTGACACCTGTTTCACTCCTTTATTAGCATAGCATGACGCTCTAGATTGAAACATGATTAGCAGCTTCATCGACATCATCCTTAACCTATCTTAGATAAAACCAAAGTTCCTAAAGCATCATCCATTGCATTCTTTTCACTTAGCATATGGTGAAAGATGACCCCTTAAAAGTTTGCACCACTTTCTTCATATATTGCAAGTACAAACCTACATGCTCTTCATATAACTCCCACTCATCAGTCACCTAAGAGATAACAAGCAATGAATCTCCATACAATTCTGCCATCCTAGCCCTTACCTGCTTTAATAGTTCTAGTTTGAGCACACATGCTTCATACTTCGCCATATTGTCGATCACCCTGAAATCTAGTTTCTTAGCTATAGAGAAGAGTTATCCTTCTGATGAGATCAGTATTATACCTATACCGGCCCTTTCTTATTTATTGCTTCATCAAAGTACATCTTTTATCTTAAGGGCTTAATTACTCTTAGACCTTTATTAAGAAACTGAGCAAGTTTAAACACTCCTTTAAAAGGCTGTTGTGCCAAGTACTTTGAGACTACTTGTCCTTTAGTTAACTTTTGGTCATATATGATATCAAATTCTATCAATAAAATCAACCACTTAGCTAGTTTTCCAGTCAGGGAAGGAGCCTCATTTAGTTATCTAATTGGATTAAGCTTTGAGACCACTTGTATAAAGTGTGATTGAAACTAATGCCTTAGCTTCTTCGTGGCCCATACTAATGCTAAATGGGTATTCTCCACCTGATTATATTTCTTTTTATAACAAATCAAGTTCTTACTTAGGTAGTACATAGTGTGCTCATTCCCCATCTCATCTTCTTGGGCTAGCATTACCCCTATAGAGCTATATTCTAGTGTTAGGTACAAGATCAAGTGTTTCAAGAACTCTTTTATTCATCCAAAAGCTTGACATTGTTCATTTCACTCCACTAGTTGATCTTTCCTTAGCAACTTAAAGATTGATTCATAAATGGAAGTGAGTTTAGCTATGAACTTGCTAATGTATTGTAAGCAACCTAAGAAACCTCAGACTTCCTTCTCTGTCTTAAGCACAGGCATGTCTTGAGTAGCTTTCACCTTATTTAAATCTGCTTCAATACTATTTTTTCTTACCACATGTCCTAATAGCTTATTGGAAATGACCCCAAACACACACTTCTTAGGATTCAACCTCAAACTTTTCCCACCGACCTTCTTCAAAAACTTGATATGTGCTTAGAAATGTCCTTTTCTTATCTTAAAATTTACCATTATATTGTCTACATACACTTTCAATTCTTTATGGAACAAATCATGAAATATTTAACATTCGCTGATACGTTGCTCCTGCATTTTTCAATCTGAACGACATCACCTTATAACAGTGTATTCCCCATTCTATAATAAAAGTCATTTCCATATTGTCCATAGTAGTCATAAGGATTTGATATGATAGCCATAAGGATTTGATTGTAGCTAGAAAACTTGTCCATAAATGAGTACATATACATGTCACCATACTGTCAACCAGTACGTCAATATGAGGTAGGGGAAAGTCATCTTTTGGGCAAGCTTTATTCAAATCCATATAGTCAATGCATGATACAAACAATGTTGGATTGATCCTTACTCGTATGCTAAAGAATAGTTGCCCAAAATCTATCAAACCAAGTACTGAAGTTTTGATCTTCAAATCCCAACTAGACCTCTAGAAAACTTGTTTCTAGCAACCTAAGTTATAAAGATTCAAAGTTGTGTTACTCAAACCATAAATCAACCAAGCCAATTTAATATTAGAATTAATAAGTTTATGAAATTATTAAGCCTTCA
>CATIWR010137884.1:0-20197 GCA_949677035.1 Omphalea diandra | reverse complement strand
AAGTAAACCTAGAATAATCATCAACTACGACTAGTGCATAATGTTTTCTACCTAAACTAGCACTCCTACTAGGTCTTATCAAGTCCATATGAACTAGTTAAAGGGGTCTAGATAAACTTACAACATTTTTAACTTTGAAGGAGGCTTGATGTTGCTTCTCTATTTTGTAAGGACCACATGTCTTATCTTTTGAGAAACTTAGCTTGGGAAGACCTTCCACTAGCTTTCCTTTATATAAGCTGTGTAAGAGCTCCATGCTAACATTTTCAAGTCTTTTATGCCATAGCCAAGCTTTATTACTAAGAGACATAAGACACTTAAAAGATTGGTTAGCCAAATTGTCTAAGTCAATTGAGTAGGTATTGTCTTTCCTTTCACCCTTAAAAACAATCTTTTTATCCACTAATGTGGTAACTCGGCATTCTTTAGGGTCAAAAGTGACTTTATTACCTTTGTCACATAATTAACTTACACTTAACAAATTACGTTGTAAGCCATCAACTAACAAAACATCATTAATTAAAGAGCAACCATTCTTACCAATGGTTCTAATGCCAATTACCTTACCCTTAGCATTATTACCAAATGTGACATTACCACCTTCTTTTACTTTTAAGGCCATGAATAGCTTCCTATTGCCCATATTGTGCTTTAGGCATCCACTATCCACATGTCAATCATTTGATTCATTGGTGGTTGTCAAACATCCTTACACAACACAAATAAATCATCTCTTCTTTGGTACTTAAACATACTTAGGTCTTTAAGGGGTTAGGTGTTAAAAGATCCTCTAATTTGAGTTGAGCCTTCCAAATGTAATAATAAATATTAATATGTTCATGCCTCATGCAATAATGACATTGAAGTTTAGACTTATGAGTCTTTCTCCTATGCACAATCTTAGTATGAGGAGGAGGCATGCTCATACGTTGGTTGTGTGTGAGAACATGAGTATGCATGTATGGGTGTATATGTAAATTTTTTATGTTTGTTGAAATTAACATGCTTCTTGTTATACATATAAGCATGATTTCCTTTACTGGAAGTTGGCCTTGAGCCATGTTGTGTTTTCCCTTTGCCCTTAGGCATTAGGGGTTAGTGCTTTGGGTACTTTTCTTACTTACAACCTTATTGCTTGATGAAACATCCTCAACCTAAATCATATGCATTTTAATTATGTTATATTTGAATATATGCATTCGATAAATAATTATTTAGACATGTGAATTTAAGAAACATGACGATGGCACTTGCACCATTACATTTGGGACACTTGAACATATACATAATGCTTGTATGGTTGCATAGCAAATTATCTTATATTGTGTGCTTGTTATAGTATCATAAATAATGGCATTTTAGAACTTATTTAAAATTATAAGGAGCATCTAGGGATTAGGAGATGGATGGAGGTGCTTAAGGAGTGAAGAAGAGGGATTAAAAGAGGAAAAGTGAACTCCCAACCAATAGAAATGATACACCATGATTTTGTCTTATTGTAATAGGCTTACAAGTGTAATTTTTAACCCTTTAGGATCAAAATTGAGGGGTTAGATGTGAGGTACAACATAAGAAAGAAAGAGCTAAGGAAGGAAGAAAGAAAGGAAGAAGTAGAAGAAGAAGAAGAAGAAGAAGGAGAGGAAGAAAAGTGAGCTGCCTAGGAAGGAATCCTAAGGTTTTCTAATTTTGGGACATTAGGTAAGCTACTTTATCTTCTTTTAATATGCAATTAACCCTTCATGACATGTTAATCATGCATGGTTAGTGATAATTATAGAGTATTTGAGATATAACTCTTGGATGGAAGTTGAAATTTAAGAGAACAAGAGCTGGTTGTGTTGATTTTACTATTAGAGAAGAATATTTTACCCACGATTTCATAACTCTAGAAGAGGAATTAGGGAAAGTGCAAAATATGAAAGTTGTATCCTGATGTCTCATATAAATGCATATGAAACAGTTTTGCTTGATTTTGTGTATGTGAGGTGATATGCCTCCTTCATTAGGGTTGGTTCATAACCAACTAAAATGACCTCAGTCTTTCTGTTTTCCTATATTTTGATGGCCTTATCTTCTGATTTTGATAAAGTAAAAAACATGAAATTTGTAGCTTTATATCGCCTCTAAATACCTGTAAATTAGTTTTGATTGATTTTCTATGTGGAAAGAGATATCGCTCATTGATTGGGACTAACCCTGTACCCAGATGAAAACTCACCTTTCTTTTAATTATGTTTTCCAAGAATTTGATGACTAGAAATTCAGAATTTTATGATGTTCTAAACTTGAAAGTTGTATATTTATGTCTTATCTACATTCCTGTGAAATATTTTTGCCAAATCCAGCATAGTTATTGAGATATTGTTCTTTCATCATGACCGTTTGTCAATATGTTACAAACTTGCTCACCCTGAGATTTGGCCTTTTGTTTTGGTGACTTTATAGACTGAATTAGACAATGATAAAACATGCAAAGTGTTCTTTTATATGTTTTGTAATTGATGGTGGATTATTATTGCAACTGGATTTGTATAATTTGAGATACACTCAAGAATGTAAGACCTTCTCAGACTGAGATAATATTGCAATAAGGTAAAATTCAAATTCACCACATTTTTTGTGTGTCTGATATTGGCTTGAAATTTAAATATGTTGTATCATTATGTGTCTAGTTATTCGAAAAAAAAGGAATCAAGTCATTTTGATGAGTATATCTAGAGTTATTACTGTGACAGTATAACAAGCTTAAACTGTCATATAAGGAAAATATGCATAAACATTAGGTCCACTTGCATCGATCATGCCATAGTTGCATAACAAGATGAAAATCTTACTTTGTCACCATGGATTGATTTGGTGTATTGAAATAGGTCTTGGAGACATTGAAGATAATAGTGGGAATAAGCCAGGACCGTCCACAGCTTAATAAGCTTGAAAGAGGAGGTAAGTAAATAGCTAATGGTACTATATGTGTGATTGGTTAAATGCCATGAACATATACTCAATGGAATGAAATGTTGTTTAATGTGATTATATTGAGGAATGCATTGATAAAAAGATTGTTATACTCTTGACTTATTTATTTTCATGAAACGTTGATAAATTATGTCTTTGGAATGAGAGTATGTGGTGATATGAGCTGCCAAAGTTATGGGTGTTGTTATTAGGCATTACATTACTAAAATTTTGGTGGATTTATAGTTGATTTGTTGAGAGAATAATACTTGATGTTGTTGGCAAGTAATACTATTCATAGCTTATGTGGCAATAACATTTGATAGCCTATGTGGCAAGAAAATATAATAGCCTGTGTGGCAATAATATTCTATAGCATGTGTGGCAATGATATCTATAGCATGTGTGACAATAAAATATAATAGCTTGTGTGGTAATAAAATATAATAGCCTTTGTGGCAATAAAATATAACAGCCTTTGTGACAATAACATTCAATAGCTAGTGTGGCAATGATATTTATAGTCTTTGTGGCAATAAAATATAACAGCCTTTGTGGCAATAACATTCGATAGCTAGTGTGGCAATGATATCTATAGCCTATGTGGCAACAATATTTATAGCCTATGTGACAACCAAAAATGAAAGTCTTTGTGGTAATGATATTGATAGCCTATGTGGCATTTAAAAGTGAAAACTCTTTATTTCATACGTGGATATGATGATGAGTTATTAATATTTAAATGTTTGTTATGTTATTTGAGATTGAAGTATAGTTGTGCATTTACTTACTGAGCATGCAAGCTCACTTTTGGACTAGAGTGGTTAACCCTAAGTCTTAGACCTCTTTTGATCTTGACTAAAGGGGTTGATCAATTCTAATGTCTCAGAATTAAGTGTTGTTTTGCAGTTTTTAGTTAGTCTTTACATTGGAAGTTGGATGGAGTTAAAAATCTCCAAAGTAAGCTAGTGCCTCCTAATTCGTGACCGCAACTTGATAAATCACGATTGCGAATAAGACCAAGGCAGGTTGACAAAATGGATAAATGTATTTGCAGGCCACTTCTCTACCGCGGCCAATTCAAAGAAAGGAAAGCAAAAGTCATAGATGAATTTGCGATGTGAGTCATGCCTCAGTCGCGACCGTGAATTTCGAAGTAACTCAAAAGGGAATCAAGTCCACAACCACAACTTGACAAGTGTCTTAGGTAACTGTTGGAAGACAAAAATTGCAATGGGAACTTGTTGGTAGCAACTGCGAATCCAAAAGAAGAAGATGAACACTTTTGGCAGACAAATTCATGTCCTAAGTCATGGCCTGTATAAGAACAATCACGACCGCTACTTTTAAGAGTAGGTGAAAGTCAACGACTATATTTTCCTAGTGAACTAATGAGAAGCAGCCATGTGGACTAGTCGTTAGACACAAACGGGGTTTTCCATATGGAATTTGGATTTCATGATCGCTAATGAGTAGTAGTGACCGTAAATTGATACTGTCAAGCATTTGATGCAAAAATCTGTCTAACACACTTTGAAGATTTTGTACCAGTTTTATTACAACGTCTCTTTGGTGGGTAGAGGCTATAAATACATCACCAAACAGATGTAAATGCAAGAGAATTTATGACTTTATAACCAAACTCTTGCAATTTTACTACTCAATCTTTTCTATTCTTTAAGTCATTGTTGGGTGTGAGCATAAACACCAATTGTAATAGGTTGTAGTGTGAGCCTATCAAAACACTAAGAGAGGTTGTTGTGTGAGCCTGTAAAAACACAAGTGTAAAGGCTATTGTGTGAGCCTCAATATACAAGAGTATAGGTTATTGTGTGAGCCTTCAAAGCACAAGTGTAAAAGTTTGGTGTAAGCTTGAAAACACCTTTGAAAGATAGTGGAACACCCAATTTCTAAGAATTGGAGAATGGACGTAGGGTCGTTTATACCCAAACCATTTTAAATCTTGTGTTTCTTTTTTACTCATTTCTCTTCTCCCTTTCCTGTTTTAATTTTTATACACCAATTCAGCCCCGCCCCCCCCCCCTCCCCCCCGTTCTTGGTGCCTAGGGCCAACACTCACTCTTTTGCATTAAATTTTATTTCAGGAATAGTAGACTAAAGATTGTGTCCAATTACATTTCAAAGTTGTTGTCTAGCAGTCTAATAGAGGTTGGGCAATATGCAGTCTATTAGTATTTTAGTTTATTTAGCCATGTATACTTTGTTGTAAATAGTTATTATGTTATGAACAAGAGACATAGTGTAAGAAAAAAATAATTGAAATCAGGTCTTTTAATGACAATGGATAGACTAAGAGAATTTTAATGTTTAGTAAATGGGATGTCACATTTTAATGGTATCAGAGTGGGTAAATGATTATGTAGACATGTGTAAAATGAATGTGATATATATATATATATATATATATATATGATATTTGCATTGTGTTAATCTTACATGCATTGGCATAGAGGAGTATGGATGCACCTGATATAGTTCATACTCGCCCAAAGGTTAGAGATGAGTCTGTTGAGTCTGTTCATGCACGTGAGCATGTTGACCATGTTGCATAGAATTTTGAGATGTCATGAGACACATGTGTAAGCCTAAATATCATACAATTTATTGAGATGATGCAGAGATTTGCAATAAAAGCATATGTAGGATTTGTTATAGATAAGAATTATGATAGATTGAAGAAGTAAAGAGTAATTGACTTTGAGGGCACTACAAATCTTGTTGAGGTTGAGGAGTGGCTTAGAAGAATTGAAAGAATCTTGAATAAGCTTGAATGCATCCTGGAGCAAAGTTGAAGTATGCAATATCTTTGCTTTAAAATAATGTCTTGGATTTATGGGAGACTATTCCAGGTAGTTTTATTCAATCGATGACATTAACTTGGATGATTTTCTAAGGGAGTTTGCAACAAAAAAAAAAGTAAACACCATTAGTATACTTAGATAAAAAGAAGATGAAGTTTTCTAACTGAAGCAGAATGATATAATGATTGCAGATTATGAGGTATAATTTGTTAAAACTCTTGAGATATGCCCCAAAGTATGTGGCTACAGAGGAATTGAAGTGCTAAAAGTTTGACAAGGGACTGAGGTTAAATTTAAGATCGATTAGTAGTCAAACTAACCAATTATACTACACGATTAGTACTAGCTATTTGAGCTAAAGAGGTGATCTAAGAGAAGAATGCAATTGAGATTAAAAGAAAGAGAAGTTATATAGGATGAAGTGGAAAACTCAATAGGGTAAAAGAGATGGTTATACATTATTTAGTATATCAGGATTTTAAAGAGATATTAATAATTAAATAGATAAAAGACAGAGTCAACCTAGTAAATTAGCATTAATAGCATTTGGTGGAGGTAGCTATGGTGGTTTTGAAGGCTCAAAGGTAGGAAAGGACCAATTCACATAATGGGGAGAGGTGTTGCCCCAATTTGTAATATTCATGGAATAACTTATTTTAGAGAGTGTTAAGGACCTAAAAGGGTTACTTACTATACTTATAGACAGTCAGACCATATAAGCCAAAATTGCCTAATGATAGGTGTAATTGGAGGAGAGTTTCAAGTAGTTGTAGGGAGAATGTTCATGACATAAGTAGAAACAAAGTGTGTAGAAATTATCTAGTGCTAGTGTGTGGTGTCATGTTACCTACAAATTTGATATTGATGAATTTTAAGGAACCTGATGTTATTCTAGGTATGGATTTTCTAGATTGTCATACTAAAGAGTTGATAATCAAATCTTCAAGCCAACTAAAGAGTTATAATTGTTAGGAAGCACAAAACTGTTCCAATTTGTTTGACCTCAAGTATTCGAGAATTTCAATTAATTAAAAAAAAGTTGTGATGTATTTCAAGTTAGTGTAGCAGACATCAGTGTTCCTAATCTAAGGTTAGTAGACATTTCTGTAATGAGAGAGTTTCTAAAAGTATTTCTTGATGACTTACCTAATTTACCACCAAATAGAGAAGTTGATTTTAATATTGAGACCTTATTAGGAGTGGCATCTATATCTATTACATCATACCAAATGACGGTAGTGGAGTTCTAAGAATTAAAGAAATAGTTGGAAGAGCTGTAGGAAAAAGGTTTCATTTTACCTAGTGTATCTCCTTAGGGGCACCAGTGTTATTTATGAAGAAAAAGGATAGGCGTATGCGATTGTGTATTGATTATAAGGAACTGAATCGAGTAACAAAAAAGAATAAATATCCCCCACCGAGAATTGACAGTTTGTTTGACCAACTTTGAAGAGCAATTGTATTTTCAAAAATTGATTTGAGATCTGGGTATTGGTAGTTGAGGGTTGCTGAGCCATACATTCCAAAAACTGCTTTTCGTACTAGGTATGGTTACTATGAGTTTCTTGTTATGCCTTTTGGGTTAACTGATGCACCAGCAGCATTTATGGCATTAATTAATCGTACCTTCTAGCAATATCTTGATCAGTTCGTAATTATGTTCATTGATGACATTCTCATATACTCTCAAAATCATGAGGAGCACAAGCAACATCTGAGAATTGTATTACATATCTTAAAGGAAAAACAATTATATGCCAAATTGAACAAATGCGACTTTTGGATGGAACAAGTGGTCTTTTTAGGGCATAGTATGTCTAGACATGGTGTTGAACCTGATCCAACTAAGGTGAAAGCCATTTTGGAGTGGGATCCAGCCAAAAATGTATCAAAGTAACATAGTTTTCTTGGGTTTGCTGGTTATTATAGACGAATTATGGAAGGATTCTCCATTATTGTTAGTCCATTGACAAAATTATTATAAAAGAATGTAGCATTTAAATGGGATGATCAATGTCATCAAAGTTATAAGGAACTAAAAAAGAGATTACTATGACATCGATATTGACATTACCATTAACAAATGGTGGATTTGTGGTGTACACTAAAGCATCAGGATGGGGGTAGGTTGTGTATTGATGTAGCATGGAAAAGTGATAGCTTATGCATCTCAACAGCTAACGCCTCATGAGCTGAATTATCCTAGACATGTCTTGGGGTTGGCAGCCATTGTCCATGCCCTAAAAATTTAGAGGCATTACTTGTATGTAGAGACATTTTAGATTATGACATCATAAAAGGTTGAAATATATTCCAACATAAAGAGAATTGAACCTAAGGTAGAGAAGATGGATGGAATTATTGAAGGACTATGATTGCACTATTGATTATCATCCGGGTAAGGCTAATGTTATTACTGATGCTTTGAACCGAAAAGCCTTAGATGTTATTGTCAGTATGGTTGGTTAGAATTTGGCATCCTTGGTTAATCTTCATGCTTTAAATGTAAAATTTGAGATTAAGAATGTGACAGCTTTAATGGCTACTCTCCAGTTAAAACCTATGATAGATGACAAAATTAGAGAAGTTCAGATGAAGGATCTATATTTGCAGGAAATGCTATAAAAGATATAGGAAGGTAAGAAGACTAATTTTTTTTTATTAAAGATGATGGGATGATAGTGATGGGTAGTCAAGTCTGTATACCTAATGTTGATGGTTTAAGATCAGAGATTATGCAAGAGGCATACAATGCACCATATCTTATACACTCTGAAAGTACAAAAATGTATAAAAACCTGCAGTTACATTTTTTGTGGTCAATGATGAAGAAAGATATAGCTGAGTTTGTATTGAGATGTTTAACCTGCCAATAGATCAAGGCAGAACTTTAACCACCAATAAGTAAGTTACATCCTTTATCTATTACCGTATGGAAATGGGAGAAAATTTCAATGGATTTTGTTATTGGTTTGTCTCAGACACAGAAAAGGCATAATGTCATTTAGGTTATTGTAGATGGACTCACAAAACCTACACACTTCTTGCCTATAGAATAAATAGATTTACTTTATAGACTGGCTAAAATATATGTTGTTGAGATTATGAGATTACATGGCATTCCTATTTCTATTGTGTCGGATAGAGATCCTCAATTCACTTCTCTTTTTTGGAACAGCTTACAAACAGCCTTAGGTACTCATTTGAATTTTAGCATTGCTTTTTATCCACAGACTGATGGTCAATCATAAAGGACTATTCAGACATTAGAGGATATGATGCGAAGTTTCTATGTAAGAATTCAAAGGCAATTGGGATGATCATTTACCATTAATGGAATTCGCATATAATAATATTTATCACTCCAGTATTGGTATGGCACCATATGAAGATTTATATGGCATGAAATGTAGAAGTCCAATTTGTTGGGATGTTATAGGGATGAGATAGTTAGAGGGTCCCGATATGGTACAAGTACAGCGGCCAAAATCTAAGTTGTTATAAGATGTTTGCAACCTGGTCAAGATAGGAAAAAAGGGTATGTTGATAAACATAGATGAGAAATGGAATATCAAGTTAGAGATAAAGTATTTTTGAAAGTTTCACCATGAAAAGGCATTATTAGGTTTGGTAAACAGGGGAAGTTGAGTCCAAGGTATATTAGGCCATATGAGATCATTGAGAGAATTGGGCCTTCCATATAAGATCATAGAAAGAATTGGGCCTTCGGTATATCAATTGGAATTACCAGTAGAATTATCTAAGATGCATGATGTGTTCCATGTTTTTATGCTTCGAAGGTATCGGTTTGATCCTAGCCATGTATTATTATAGCCATAGATTGAATTGTCTAATGATATGACTTATCATCAACAACCAGTTGAAATTCTTGATCAACAACTAAAATAGTTAAGGAATTAAGTGATACCCATGGTTAAAGTGACATGGAGCCATCACTCACCTAAGGAGGCCACTTGGGAAGCAAAGGAACACATGAGACGATAATATCCCTATTTATTCTAAAGTTCTAGTAAGTAAAAATTTTAAGGACAAAATTTCTATAAGAGGGGGAGAATTGTAACATCCTCCACCCAAATCATATACATTTTAATTACGTTATATTTGAATATATGCATTGGATAAATAATTGTTTATACATGTGAATTGGAGAAATATGATGATGGCACTTGCACCAATACATTTGGGACACTTGAACATATATGTAACATTTATATGGTGGCATGGCAAATTATCTTATGTTGTGTGCATGTTATAGTATCATAAATAATGGTATTTTAGAGCTTATTTAAAAGTATAAGGAGCATTTGGGGATTAGGAGATGGATGAAGGTCCTTAATGAGTGAAGAAGAGGGATTAAAAGAGGAAAAATGAACTTCCAACCAATAGAAATGAAACACCATGATTTTGTCTTGTTGTAATAAGCTTACAAGTGTAATTTTTAACCTTTTAGGATCAGAATTGAGGGGTTAGATGTGAGGTATAGTAGAAGAAAGAGAGAGCTAAGGAAGAAAGAAAGAAAGGAAGAAGTAGAAGAAGAAGAAGAAGAAGACAGAGAGGAAAAAGAGTGAGCTGCCTAGGAAAGAATCCTAAGGTTTTCTAATTTTGGGACATTAGGTAAGTTAATTTATCTTTGTTTAACATGAAATTAACCCCTCATGGCATGTTAATCATGCATGTTTAGTGAGAATTATGGATTATTTGAGATAGAACTCTTGGATGGAAGTTGAAATTCAAGAGAACAAGAGCTGGTTGTGTTGATTTTACTGTTAGAGAAGAATTTTTTACCCATGACTTCACAACCCTAGAAGAGGAATTAGGGAAAGTGAAAAATATGAAAGTTGTATCCTGATGTCTCCTATAAATACATATGAAACAGTTTTGCTTGATTTTGTGTATGTGAGGTGATATGGCTCCTTCATTAGGGTTGGTTCACAACCAACTGAAATGACCTCAGTCTTTCTATTTTATTATATTTTGATGGCCTTATGTTCTGATTTTGACAAAGTGAAAATGAAATTTGTAACTTTATATCCGCTCTAAATACCTGTAAATCAGTTTTGATTGATTCGTTGTATGGAAAGAGATATGGCTCATTGATTGGGACTGACCTTGTACTCGAATGAAACCTCACCTTTCTTTTAATTCTATTTTCCAAGAATTTGATGGCCAAAGATTCAGAATTTTATGATGGTCCAAACTTAAAAGTTTTATATTTATGTCTGGTATACATGCCTATGAAATATTTTTGCCAAATCCAGCATGGTTGTTGAGATATTGTCCCTTCATCATGATTGTTTGTCAACATGTTACAAACCTGCTCACCCTGAGATTTGGTCCTTTGTTTTGGTGACTTTATATACTGTCTTAGACAATAAGTAAAACATCAAAAGTGTTCCTTTATATGTTTTGTAACTGCTAGTAGATTATTATTGCAACTGGATTTATACAATTTAAGATACACTTAAGAATGTAAGATATACTCAGATTGAGATGACATTACAACAGGGCAAAATTCGAAAATTTACCACATTTTCTGTGTGTCTGATATTGACTTGAAATTTGAATATGTTGTATCATTATGTGTCCAGTTTGTTTGAAAAAAAGGAATCAAGTAATTTTGATGAGTATATCTAAAGTTATTTCTGTGAGAGTATAGCAAGCTCAAGCTGTCATAAAAGAAAAATATGCATAAACACTAGGTCCACTTGCATAAATCATGCCATAATTGCATAACAATATGAAAATCTCACTTTATCATCATGGATTGATGTGGTGTATTGAAATAGGTCCTCGAGGCATTGAAGATGATAGTGAGAATAAGCCAAGACCATCCACAGCTTAATAAGCTTAAAAGAGGAGGTAAGTAAATAGCTAATGGTACTATACGTGTGATTGGTTAAATGCCATGAACATATACACAATGGAATGAAATGTTGTTTAATATGATGATATTAAGGAATACATTAATGAAAAGATTGTTATACTCTTGATTTATTTATTTTCATGAAACATCGATAAATTATAATTTGAGAATGAGAGTACGTGGTGATATGAGCTGCCAAAGTTATGGGTGTTGTTATTAGGCATTATATTGCTGAAATTTTGGTGGATTTATAGTTGATTTGTTGAAATAATAATACTTGATGTTGTTGGCAAGTAACATTATTCATAGCTTGTGTGGCAATGATAGATAACAGCCTATGTGGCAATAACATTCAATAGTCTGTGTCGCAATGATATTTATAGCCTGTGTGGTAGTAAAATATAATAGTCTATATGGCAATAACATTCGATAGCCTGTGTGGCAATAAAATATAACATCCTGTGTGGCAATAAAATATAACAGTCTGTGTGGTAATAACATTCGATAGCCTTTGTGGCAATGATATCTATAGCCTATGTGGTAATAAAATATAACAGCTTGTGTGGCAATAACATTCAATAGCTTGTGTAGCAAAGATATTTATAGCCCGTGTGGTAATAAAATATAATAGTCTGTGTGGCAATAACATTTAATAGTCTGTGTGGTAATGATATCTATAGCCTATGTGTCAACAATATTTATAGCCTATGTGACAACCAAAAATGAAAGCCTTTGTGGTAGTGATATTGATAGCCTATGTGGCATTTAAGAGTAAAAACTCTTTATTTTGTGCATGGATATGATGATGAGTTATTAATACTTAAATGTTTATTATGTTATTTGAGATTGAAGTATTGTTATGCATTTACTTACTGAAACTCACTCTTTTGCATTAAATTTTATTTCAGGAAGAGTAGACTAAAGATTGCATCTAGTTACATTTTGAAGTTGTTGTCCAGCAATCTAATAGAGGTTGGGCCAGTATGTAGTCTATTAGCATTTTAGTTTATTTAGTCATGTATACTTTGCTGTAAATGGTTACTATGTTATGAACAAGAGATATAATGTAAGAAAAAAAATGATTGAAATCAGGTCTTTTAATGACAATGGATAGACTGAGACAATTTTAATGATTAGTAAATGGGATGTCACACTTGAAGTTCAAGGTGTTGAGGCTCTAATGAACTTAGTGAGTGTAGATGTAGAGGATGAGGCTTCATTGAAACCTAGACCATGCCTAATCAAGGGAGGCCTTTGTGATACTATAAGTGTATCCAAAACTTCCTCACCCTTATGAAATTTAGAGATAGAGCTTCTAAGCTCAATGACTTCTCCTTTTAGTGAGTCATTCTCTTTTCTTAATGAAGCTAATGATGAAGATGATTTAGAATGATTTTCCATAGCCTTTTTTAGTTCTTCATTTGAAGCCCTCAATTCACTCATAAGATTATTGAGGGATTTGAAATCATCCTCTAATTTTGAACATTTCTTCTTGTAAGATTTCATTTGTGATTTATGCTTGTCACATCTTATAATAAGAACTTCTAGAAGCTATTCATATGCATCATCTAAGTTATCATAATCTGAATGAGAATGAGATGAAGTACTTACCTCATTAAAAGAGTCTTCTTGAGCCATAAAACATATGTTGGCAATCTCTTCATCCTTATTATTCTCACTTGAGCTATCATCCCGAGTGGCTTTGAAGCTTTTCCTCTTCTCTTTGTCCCCTTTCTTCTTCTTTTTTAGCTTGGGACAATCATATTTGATGTGGCCTTACTTGACACATTCATAACAAATGACTTTGATTGATCTCTCTTTAGGATTAGGAGTAACTTTCTTGAAGTTTCTTCTTTCCTTTCTTCTTCTAATGAGCTTCTTAGTCCTTCTAAAGAGCATTGTTAGTTCCTCTTCCTTCTTGTCACTTTCTTCTTCACTTGAACTAACCTCCACTTCCTTCTCCTTAGAAGTGGACTTGAATGCCAATTTTTATCCTTGGCCCCTCATTTTCTTCATCTCCTCATCTTTCTTTTAAGGCTAATTCATGAGTTAAGAGTTTTCCTATCAAGACATCCGTTGGCACCTTCCTTATTTCCAAATTAGATTCTTGGATACTGTAGACTCTAGCACCAAACTTTCAAGAGGTAAAGACTTTAAAATTTTAGAGTTAACCTCATGATTTGTAAGAATCCTACCAAACTTCTTCATGTTAGTGATAATTGCTAAGAGTCTATTGGTCATATCAGTGATGCACTCAACCTCCTTCATTATGAATAACTCCCACTCCGTCACGCACATCTTTAGCCGGATGAGTTTCACTAAGGTGGTGCGTTCGTGATAGTTCTCTAATGCTTTCCATATTTCATGGGTTGTTTGGCAATGTTGTACTCTTCTAATCTTTTCTCTTGAGAGAAAGCTTATAAGAATTGTCATGGCTCTCTTATTCTTGCCATTTGATCTTCTATGTGCTTCAACCCACTCTTCTCTAGGAATGAGTTCTTCACTCCCATTCACCACTTTGGTGGGTGGCTTCCATTCTTTAACCACAACATCCCAAAGGTCCACCACATCCGTATCAAGATAGATCTTCATCATATACTTCTAATGAGTATAGTCAGCTCCATCAAAGTAAGGCTTGAGGTGTGAGTGGATTCCTTCTTGTGCCATGATCTTTACTTACCAAATTAAGGATTTTAGTAAGACTTGGCTCCAATACCACTTGTTGGCCTAGGGCACCAAGAAGGGGGGGTTGAATTGGTGCTTAATTTAAAATTTAAAAAAAAAAGGTTAATGTGTTTAAGAATATGAGTATGAGAATAAAGATATTGACACAAGTGTTTATAATGGTTTGGGTGTTAACTAACCCTACATCCACTCTCCAATTCTCTACAATTGGATGTTTCACTCAACTCAATAAGTGTTTCCAAGCTCACACCAAACTTTTACAACTTGTGTTTTCTAGGCTCATACAAAAATCTCTTACAAATGTTTTCAAGGCTCACACTAAAATCTTTCACAAGTGTTTTCAAGGCTCACACTAAAATCTCTCATAAGTGTTTTCAAGGCTCACACTAAATCCTCCTACAATGGTGTTTATTGCTCACATCAAACAATCACAAAAGCATAAATGAGAGTTGAAAGAATGAGTAGCAAATTAACAAGAGTATGGTTACAAATTAATGAATTCTCTTACTATTTCATCTGTTTGATGGAGTATTTATAGCTCATATCCACCAAAAATACGTTAGACTAATACTATCAACAAATCTTTAAGATGTGCTAGGAAGATTTAGTATTAAGTGCTTGTCAGGCTTCAATCGCAATCGCTAACTACCTTTTCGCGGTCGTGAATTTTCAATTTCCGTAAAGGAGCCAAAAATTTTAGCCAAAAACCCCATTTATGTCTAATGGTTAGTCTATGTGTCGACTTTCCATTGGTCATCTAGGAAAATATAGTCATTGTGTTCTAACCACTCTCAAAAGTCACGATCATGACACAACAATGCCTTGGGCACGACTAAGACCTTGAATTCTATTGTTTGAAGAGGAAACTTCAACTTCTTGAGTCATGGTCGCTACCGAATTTTTGCCCTTGCAATTTTTTATCTTTGAACGGACGCCTGGGACACTTGGCATGTTGTGATTATGGCTTTGGTTCCCTCCTTTGTTACTATGAAAGTTGCGGTTGCGATTAAGACACGACATTCACCATAAATTCCTCTGAGACTAAGGCTTGACAATCTTTGCCTAGTTCGCACAGCGAGATAACCTATGATTTCTTCTGTCCTAGCTTCATCCTTTCTTGTGATAAATTCGCAGTCTCAATTTACCATACACATGCCGCGAATTAGAGTGATCTTTACAAGGTTAGAGATTTTGAACTCCATCCAACTTCTAATGAAAAATCTAACTTATAATCTTCAAAACAACACTTAATAAAAGTATTAGAATTGATCAATCTTTATTGTTAAGTTTAAAAGAGGTTCATGACTTAGGTTAAATCAACCTAGTCCAACATGAATTAACACATCTACAACATTCAACATAACATATTAGCATGCAATCACCAATCATATCAAACAACGAACAAACATTGACAAGCATAGTGAAATGCATAAGGTATTAATAAGCATAGTGAAATGCATAAGGTGAGATCAATTTTCACTTTAGGGAGCTTCTATTTAGCATCCCCACTCCAGGGAACTTCCATTTAGCATCCCTATTTCCCTCTTAACAAAGTTCATTCTTTCTTCATTGAGGGTTAGTAAAAATATCCATAAATTACTTATTTGTGTTAATAAATTCTAACACCACATTCCATTTTAGACATGATTTCTTTGAAAATGATGTCTGATATTAATATGCTTGCTTCTTGAATGTTGGATGGGATTTTTATAAAGATTTATTGCATTTGTGCTATAACATTTGATAGGAATGTGATCAACATTTTTGCATAATCCTTGAGTTATAATTTCATTCAAAGAACTTGGGTGCAATAATAACCCGCCACCATATATTCTACTTCAACAATGGGTAAGGGAACCAAAACTTGTTTTTTGCTAAACTAGAAGACTAAACATTCATCTATGAATTGGCAAATTTTAGAAGTGTTATTTCTATCCATCAAACTACCAATATAATTTACATCTGAATATCCAATAAGACTAAAAGACGAATTTCTAGGATACCAAAGTCCTAAATGTAATGTGTCATGTAAATACTTGAGAATTCTTTTAATGGCATTCATATGAGATTCCTTAGAATAAGATTGAAATCTAGCATTTAAGCATACACTAAGCATGATGTCAGGTCTAGATATGATAAGATAGAGGAGAGAGCCAATCATACCTCTATACTTCTTTTCATTAATAAGCTTACCCTATTTATCTTTGTCTAGCTTGATAGTTGCACTTATTGGAATCTTTGGTACTTTGCATCCATTTATGCCAAACCTTTTTAAGAAGATCTTTTTATGTACTTGGCTTGGTTATAAAGATGCCCTCTTTAGTTTGCTTGATTTGAAGACTAAGGAATTCATAAAGAGAATCATTAGTAGCACTAAATATAATATCATCAATATATATTTGCATAATGATTGTATCTTTATTGTGTCTTTAGACAAATAAAGTAGTACTAAACTTGCCTTTTTCAAAATCATTTTGTAAAGGAAATGAACTAAGCATTTCATACTAAGCTCTTGGAGATTATTTTAAATCAAATAAGGCTTTAGTTAATTTGAAAACATGATTTAGAGAAACATGAGACTCAAACTCGAAGGTTGTTCAACATAAATTTCCTCCTCTATGAAACCATTTAGTAAAGCACTCTTCACATCTATTTGAAAAAGCTTAAAATCCATGTGACATGCAAATGCTAAAAGAATCCTAATGCCTCTAATCTTGCTATAAAGGCAAATGTTTCATCATAATCAATGTCTTGCTCTTGGTTGTAACCCTTTGTAAGCAATCTAGCTTTGCTCCTTGTAACAACACCTTACTCAACTAATTTATTCCTAAACACCCATTTGCATCTGACAACTGCGTGTTCCTTAAGCCTAGGAATAAGTTTCCAAACTTTATTTCTCTCAAATTAGTTGAGTTCCTCTTGTATAGAAATCACCTAACTCTCATCATAAATAGCCTCTTTAAGAAATTTTAGCTCAATATCAGAAATAAATGCAAGATTATTATCTAAAACATGTAATTAAAATCTAGTACTTACTCCCTTAGATGTCTCACCAATGACATGATCTCTTCGGTGATTCTTAGAGTATCTCTAATCTTTAAGTAGTTCTTAAGCTTGGAATTCCTCTTATTGTAATTGAGGTTCTTCAACTTCTTGTAATGACTTGTTATCTTTAAGATCCATCACAATTTCTTTTGGCGTTGAACCAAGCTTAAACTTCTTAAAGTCACCTACAAGATTATCAGTAAGAGAACATTTTCTAAGATCAAGTTTACTAGATTTATTAAATATAATATTTATAGACTTTTTAACCACTATAGTCTTTTTGTTAAACACTTTATAGGCTTTGCTAGTATTAGAATAGCCAAGAAAGATGCCCTTATCGATTTTAGAGGCAAATTGTTTGATGGGTGTGTGCTACATATAAAACCCTTAAATTGCAAGTGCATAGGTTAGTAATAAAATATACTTGTGAGTACAGATATCATTCCCATGAGGATCAAGTTTAAGTGCTAAGTATCTTGTATCTTATATTATCTAGAGAACTAAGTAAATGAGAACTAAAATTGTAAAGAAGAAAATAAGATCAAACAATCATAACAAATGGAACTAATCAATAAAGAAGAGGTGGCAAGGGTTCAACTTCACTTGGAGATTTCTAAAGGATTCCTAATCTTCATAAATTTGGTTCATTCTTCAAGTGTTATTATCAAGTCACTAAGGTGATTGATCAATCTCGTTTGAGTATCAACCAACATGCAAAAGCATGTTAAGCTAGTAGTTTCTCAATACAAAATCCAAACATCATACAATTGTCTTACTGAATAAGACTTTAAAGGTAGCAATGCTTTATTGAGGTTTCTCAACACATAACAAAATAAGGAAACTATTGAAAGGTTCATTCCATGAAAAGCATCTATCGATAGTTGGTTCACGAAAAAAACTATGATCAATATTCAATTAGTTAATATCAATAAACATTTAACAATTACTAACACTTAAAATGAATGAAACCAAAAGATTAAGATTAAGAAAATCCAATATAGGTCACACAAGATCCATCTATAACCCTAGCCTCTAAAGTTTTATTCATGATAAAGAAATGAGAATAAGAGAAAATAATCAAATTAATTAAAATGAAGTCGTAGACTCCTTATTGTATCGCCTTGATTGGATGCACTTCCTCCAAATTCTTTATGTTTTCTCCTTGAATTTCTTCTCTATCTATATTACTCTTTTTCTCAAGCTTTGGGTTGTCTCTCTATGCCCTAATTCTTCATGATTTGCTTCCTTAAATAATGCCCATTAGGTTTCTTTAATGTACGAAGATTGGAGGTTCTCAAAAGGAAATCTTGGAAGATAATCAAGAAATCTTAATTTTAGGTTTTGAAAGAGCATAATTGTGTGCATGATCATGCCAATATGTAAGAAGTTCATCGTAAAGGGGGTACAACCATGCTTCCTAGTAGTGTCTTTATCTAAAATCTTTATCCTTCTAACATATAGTCATGTGCATGATTATACCTCAATGAGATCCTTTTGACCCATTCTTTTGGAATGAAGGCATAGCCATGTCTTAGGATGCATGGTCATGTGTCAGTTTGATACTTCTTGGCTCTTCATAAAACACAACCATACGCATGGTCATGTCTTTCCTCTTTTCCCTTCTTTGTTCTTTTGTCTTTAATTTTTTACCTATAAACACAAAATACTCTTTATGAGGTTCAATTGAAGGCAAAAATTAAACATTAGTTCATGAACCCAAAGGGAAATAACCTATCAAATATGAGAATTATGATACTAAACATTAGGTGGTAGCCTTAATTGGAAAGATTTTTCATCCATTCTTAAGTCAATATGTCTTCATCATTATGGCTATAGATTATTTAACCAAATGGATGGAGACAATACTACTCAAAGTAGCAAACTAAGCTTTAATCATTAAATTCTTCAAAGAGAACATTCTTCATAGGCATGGTTTGCCGAAGTCCATCACCATGAACTAAGGTACCATCTTCATCGGAGAGGATGTCTAATAATTTTGCTAGGAACATGGGGTAAAGTTACTTCACTCAACATAGTACTATGTTCAAGCTAATGGACGAGTCAAATCAATGAACAATGTAATGAAGTTAAACATTTAAAATAAGGTAGAAGGGAACCCTAAAGTTTAGCATGAGTTATTATCTAAGACTCTTTGGGCAATACAGACTACAGTTAAAAAATTAATAAGGACAATTCCTATTCAATTGGTGTATGGACATGAGGCCATGATCCTAGTCAACTATTCACTCAATCATAAGTATCCATTAAGACAAGTTAACTATAGGGGAGTACAATTCAATCATGCTTCAAGAAGTTGAGGCATTGGATGAAGTATGGTTGAAAGCACTTGATCAACTTCATGCTTAAAAGAAAAAAGTTGAGTGAGCTTAAAACAAATGTCTGAAGCCAAACAATTTTAACAAGGGCGATCTAGTATAGAACATAACAACCATTTTCATTTACAAATCATGGCATTTATGTCTAAAAATACATTTACATATAGGTTGATTCATCATACATACACAATCCAACATTTATTTAATGTACATATATGTTGACCAATGTTCAAGGCTAATGACCATAAACTGGTTCTTATCTAGATATATGTACATGACACAAGGAGAAAAAGAGTTGGAATTCAGTTGATGACCTATGGTCTATGTGTCTCTATGCACCAAAGTATCCAAACCCTATGCTTCAGTATCTCAAAAATAAAATTATGATTTGGTGAGTCATGACTCAATGAATAAAAACAAATATCAGATTCTTATGTCACAACCAATAATCAAATATCAATAGGATACAT
>CATIWR010137869.1:0-24715 GCA_949677035.1 Omphalea diandra | reverse complement strand
TCTCTCTCTTCTGGTGTCATATACATAGATGTGCATCAAGTAAATGTTTGATTGTGTGTAGGATGGATAAAACCTATATGCATATGTATTTTGAACATGAATGATATGAGTTATGTAAATGAAAATGGTCGTTACATTATCTTCTCATAGTTTGATAATCTTTTTCCTTTTTACCTATTATGTTTTCTCATCTGAACTCACCCATGTGTTAATAGGGTGAACCACGACATAAAGGTTCTTTGGTACTTCTTCAAAGGTAGCCATAATAAACCCTTTAAGTACTATAGAATCTATCATAATGTTCCTTGATTAGGAATTAGAACATTATAATAGTTTGGGATAAGGTTTCCTCTTATGCGCAATGTCTCTAAGTTTAGTATTGTTAATGAAGTCCTGAATCTCATGTCTCAACCTGTAATAGCCATCAATATTGTGCCTCGCTCCTTGATGAAGAACATATTAGGCATTGCCTTTATATCCCTTAGGTAGTGGATTGGGAGGTGGTCTTAGTGCTAAAAGCTTTAATACCCATTTCTTCTCTCGAATGCCTTAAAGAGAGGCATCCCCAAATCAGTAAATTGTCTTAAGTCCCAATTACATTCATATTGGCCATCTTGCTCCCATCATCTTGAGTTTGCTAGAGGGGTACCTCACATTCCCCTATGTTGCCTTTGTGACTCAAATTCCAATTCTTTAACTTGCAAACCAATCTCTCAAAGATCTTCAAAGTTCCTTACCAACATATCTTTAATTTTGGTACCAATATTAACACCCTTCTGATAATCATCCAAACCTGTTCTCTTTCACCTTAGAGACTATCTTCTTCCACCTTATAATATGCTTGTTAAAGCTCTCACCAGTCTTTTACTTTAAAGAATCCAAGCCCTATAGTGTGACCTCTAAATTTGAATTGCATGCATAGTGCTTTTTAAAGCTTTTATCAACTTTTTCTAGCCCTCCTTAACAATCATCGATCGATTGAAATACTAAGTCTTAGTAGGCCCTTCCAATAATAACTCAAAAAGTCATAACATGTTATTTGCCAACACTCTGAGAGCCTTCATGAATAATTTATATGAGCATACATGTTTTTTAGCATTCTGAGTTCTTGTGAACTTTGGAAGCTTAGGCATGTAAAAATTGGCTAAAAGCTTTTGAGGCTTGCGAGCCAAGAATTCCTCAATATATGTTCCCCTCTTTAAGCCTTTGGCACCTAAAGTCTTTTGAATCTTTTCTAGTTGCTTGGTAAAGTCATCAAATTGAGTTTTATCTTTCTCACTTTTTGTGGGTTTGTTTAAGACAACTCCAGTGGTTTTTACTTCTTTGGCAAAATTGCTCTCATGATACTCTTTCATCCTAAATAAATCATCATCACCTCCATCGATGCTTTTCCCTTATCTATTCTATTAGCAGAAGTTTCTTGCCTTCTTCAAAATTTCATTAACACACTTGATCACCTCCTCAGTAATCCTCTCTTCCATCTTATAATTAAAGTCAACCGTCTTCTTGTCCAGAACTTTCGGTGGTATGGTCAGTTCCATGATTGAATCAATTTTTTAGCTCTAGACTTGGCATTTTACTCTTCCTAGCAAATTGGTTACCCTTTATCTTCCACAAGGGTTTGGATGGAGCTATGATAGTTTAGGAATAAATGGAATGAGTTAGGGTTTAAGGATTATGTGCTAAAGGAAGAATATGGATAAATTTTGTTAAAAGTAACATTAGGGTTTCTAAGCCTCTCTTTCATCAATATAGGCATGTGAACATGACTTTTTATTTTGGCTTGATCATTGTAGCGTCTAATGTTATTCACTTTTTTGTTCTTCATAATTGACGTAGGCACATAGAGGATCTAAAACTTATAATTTGCATTTTCACTAGACAAGATTTGAGACCTTGGCTCTTGATATCGTAAAGGGCCTGAAAAGAAATAAAACACATATTAGTGCAATAAAAATTATTCACACGCATACTCGGGTTTGCTTGCTTGTTTGCTTTCTTTATAAGGAGAGACTATGCCCTAAGGTGATTTTGATGGATGGCTCGACTGTGTCTTTACTTTTAGCGAGCATTGGGACTTATGAGTTCTTTTTGTGGGTCTAAATAGGCATAAGAGCATCTCTAAGTTAGAAGAAAGGGAGAGCTAGCCATGAATTGTTGAAGGATCTATCAAAGTTAGTGTACTAAGATAGAATTTGGAGGAAGTTGAGCTTACTGAGGCTGTGAACCATGGTTTTACTACCTTTTTTTTTTTATAGATGCTATTAGGGCATATAAGTGAGGTTTATGGCATAATAATTTCTCAAAATTCCCACTTATTGTCCGATTAAAGAAGGGTGTTGATATGGTATGTCATTTCTCTTTACGCTTAACTATAATTAACCATTAGTGTAATAATGACTATTAACATGCAAGCACATGTTTACAAAGCCATAAGAGGTTGGGCCTACAAGTATTCCAATCATAAAGGGCATAACTTCTTAATCTTATCTTCCTTTTTATTATTGAACTTTTTCTTGGTGTCATTCTTTAGGACATCATGAATATCTTCACCATTCATTGTCGTTCTCATGGTATACTTTGTTATATCATATAGCTCAGTATAATATTAGCACCACCCATCTAGTGTCCTTTTACCCTAAGATTATCACACATGTAAACAATTCCTTGAATGTGAGGTGCTACCCCTTCCTCTCATATCATTGTGCTTACGCTTCCTTCCATATCCTATGCACAGTTCCTCGTAACACAGCTGAGCAACTAGAATGCAACTTTGATGCCATAAAAACCACCTTTTTAAGACTTCTTATAAGGCCCATGATATCTTTGTAAGTACCTTTCTTCTATATACTTATCCTTAGACATGCTTCTCATTGCCTTTTCTTATAATGGTAAATAGAAAGCTTATTGTTGGAGCTATATAGACCATTTACGCAGGGAGCTATATAGTCTCATAATTTCATGAGCGTAGGATGATAGTGATAACTCTTGCTATAATTACTGACCTTATTTGTCGGCTTTGGTAACCTTATTAAAGATTTCTTGGCTTACCATAATAACATCCTAAAAAAAGAATGAAGCATACTACATTAGTTTTATTCTAAAAACATTTTCTTATATACTTACCTTGATAAGCAAGAATGCAGTTTCATTAATTTAGAGGGTTATAGGGTAATTTACACCATGAGCCTTATTTGTGTCCTCTCTTCATGCTTTCTAAAGCAAATGATCCCAGATTATGCATGTTTCCTTACCACGTATATTATCTAAAAGGAACAATCACTAAAACAAAATTAGGCATCCATCCTTACATAACATACAATGCTAGATGCATGAATGATAATGCAATGTAGAATGCCTAGAATACATAAACAAAACAAAACTACTTATGGGCACTACAAAACTTGGCCAAGTAACGATGTCAAAAACCTTGAAACTTTAAAGTCAAATGACACATATGATACAACCTTAGTATTGCTGGCAAATTATCGAAGCTAGTACCCTCACATTCAAATTTAAAGCTATATAAATTTAAGCTCTCTATAGTGTCTACCAGCTATTAGGCCTAGAGGAAAGCTTTAATACCTGCATAGGCATAGATCTTTGGGTTTATAGATATGTGTAAAAGCCTAATGGTAGCCATCTACTTCCCTTCTTTGTTTTTCTTCCCTTTTTTGTTCTTTTTTTTTTTTTTATGCCTTAACATTTGCCTAAATCGATTTTTCAAGTTTTCAACTTTGTGGGTAGCTCTAATTTTTGCCTAGGTTGCCCTTACGGGTTTTCAACCTAGTGAGTTTTCTTCTTTTCTTCTTTCTTTTTGTTGGATCTAACTTTTACCTAAGTCACCCTTTCAAGTTTTCAACTTAGCGAGCTTCATCATCTTTTCCTTTTCTCTTTCTTTTCTTTTTTTCTTAGTAAGGGTAGCTTGATCATTCTCATGTATGCCAATACCATAATCTCATGCTCTCATTTATTCAATGCAAATGTAACTATAACATATCTGGTGGCAAAATATAATGAATATTATTGGCTACCTTTTTAGGTTTTCTAACCAACATTTTTCAACTCTTTTTCTTTTTTATCTTTTTCCCTACCTTTTGCCTATATAGCGTTTCTCAAGTTTTCCACCTACCAGGATTTTTTTATTTTCATTTTTTCCCATATATTATAAGGGGTTTAACAAGCTATTATCTCTTCACTTTTCTTTTAAGATTTTTTCCCTCCTTTAGGTCTCTCAGGTTGCTCTCCAGGTAATCTTCTTTTGAGACTTTTCATGGTATCATTATATAACGCTCATGATTCCCTTAACTTCACTTGTATGGATGTTTTTTCCTTTTCTTGTTGTTTGGTCTTTTCCTTCACAAAATTAAGGGATGAGTCATCAGATAAAGGCAACTCCATCTTATCTCTTATATACATTATTGTTGAACCTTCCCCTAACTTCCTCACGTACATGGGTTATCCTTTTGAGATTTGCCCTTCCTCACACATCTCTCTTCTAATTCTTCCTCCTTACATATCTCTTCTTTTCTTCTTCACTTCTTCTCCTCTAGTACCAAGAAATACATAGGGCTTATCATGGCTTTTCACGCCATTCTTCCTTTTTCTCTTCCATCTCACCTTTCTACTTATATTCTTATCTTATTGCATCTTTGTTCCCCATATTCCATTCTTCATTATAGCTTTTTACTCTTATTTCTTACTTCCTCAAATCTTCTACTAGCTCTTGCTCTTCTTCTTCTCTCTGTCTCTTTTTTTTTCCATTCATTTTTTCCTCTCTCTTAAGTTCTTTCTTATTTCCTAAGAGACAACATAAAATCTTAGGGAGATGATTCTCTATATCATAAGTTATGAGATAGTTATTCTTACATTTTTTTTTGTAAATACCCACCGCTTGTGATGTTCATATTTTTTTCCTTTTTTCTTGTTATTTTTTATTCTCTCTCTCTCATACCAAACATTTCATTATGCCCCTAAATATATCAATAACCACATTTAGATTAAATAAGCAAAAACATGAAATTAAAAGCATCAACATTCATTAAAATAACCAAACCATGCAGATGTCTTTAGCTAAGATAAGACTGGTTAAGCTAAGAAAAGCAAAATGAAACTCTAAACTATGCCTTCTACTAAGTTATCATGGTTACTTTTCTTAGTTTAGCAATCTTCCACTCTCAAAATGATCATAGACGGTGTTCTTCAGACACTAAAACTAGCTAGTGTAATATCTTGCAATCTAATAAGGGCTACATCCCAAAGGTAAGGAATGCTTGAGTAGCTTGTGCTCCTCATGTAATGTGAACCCTTCTTCCTTCGACTTTTCTAATGCTTGAGACAAAGGTTAACCAAGTTGTAAGCACTTTTTAGGCTTCATTTCCTCCCATTTTTTGATTGGGCCTCTTGCACTAAAGTCTTCTTCCTTCCATTTATTAACTTGTTTTCCAAAACTTGTGCCCTCTTTTGGTACCTCCTAAACTATTGTGGTCATGTCTTCATCCTTTAAGAGCTTTAGTAAATCATATGTAGGTGGCAGTAATACTTCCTCCCTAAAATCTTACTTAGGTTCTTGGGTAAAAGAGTTGGAGTGTGCCTAAGGGTTAGAAGATGTAGAACCCCTTCCTTTTAGAGTATTTCAAAGGTTTTGGATAATGATAGCTCAAACTCAGAAAATACTTTCGAGCTCTTACTTGTTATTTCCTTTTTCTCACATTGAGCCTGTAACTGCTTCTAGTGTAGAGGTTGCTTAGGGTGTACTCCTTTTCTTTTCTAGGCGCTAGCTGAACTCTTAATAATAAGATTCCCTCTAAGCTTTTTTTGACTAGGTTTGGCATGAAAGGTTACTCCTTGATAAGCTAGCAGGAGTGATTCTTTCCCTTTTAGGCTTATAGAGGTTTCAATTGAGAATTGGTTTAAAAAAGGATCTTAATTTAGGCTTGGTGATAAGGTGATCAACTTGGGATACAAAATCTGATAGTTCCCTAAAATTAATGAGATCTTAGATTTCATGCTTGAGATGCTTGCATGTGTTAATGTCATGACCATGGGCTTGATGAAAACTATAAAAGGCATCGAGTGCAAAACTAATAGGCAATGGGTTTACAAAAGGCTTAAGATCAAGTCGTTTAAGCACTCCTTTCTTTTTTAACTCCTCAAATATTTCAAACAATGGTTAGTGCATGTTAGCAAATGACATAGTACTTTGCAACTACCTTTTAGGCTCATCTCCTTTAGCTTTATAGACAT
Source organism: Omphalea diandra (assembly GCA_949677035.1). NCBI lineage: Eukaryota > Viridiplantae > Streptophyta > Magnoliopsida > Malpighiales > Euphorbiaceae > Omphalea > Omphalea diandra. The sequence continues at coordinate 18,469 of CATIWR010137869.1, read as the reverse complement.
GTGACTCCATTCCCCCATTAAATGGATTTTATAGTACCAATCCCTCCATTAAGATCTATTTGACCATCTTTCTCAAATTCTTATCTATGTACTGATGCACTGTCAGTCTACCTTAGTCTTTATCATGTCTTTAATCCTTCCCTTAAGTTTTTAAAGTTTTAGCTCTCCCATCTTGACAAAGTTTTATGGTGATTATGAGTTATCTTGCCTTCTTTATGAGGTCTAAAAATTTAAAGCAATAAATTAGATGATGATACTATAATGCTAAATAAATCAAAGCATACATGAATGACAGTGATACATAGGGAAAGAGTAAACACATCACCTTCTAATCTTATTCATCCCACACACGGTATAAAGGCTCTTCTTAAGATGGGTGGTCAATCCAAATACCAACATAGGTATTGAATTCAGAGGTCTCTTAAACCAACCAAAGTTGATGGTGAGTCTAAAAGTGATGGAGCATGGTCATACTTTAAGTGCACATTTTGTAAAGGAGAGATTTTGTAAAGAAAGTGGGTATGTTTTATGGCTTGACAGAAAGAGCTCAAAAATTATGCACCCGGATGAGTTATGAGACTCACAATATATCAAAAAAAAAAAAACTAATTTCTATGTATGAGGTGCTTGCTAATTCATTTTGATCAATTGATAACAATTTTTAGGTAAAAAGTCCTTTATTTTAGGCTTTAACGGGGCACTTTTTTAAAATAGTGTAAAAAATGTGCACTTAAGATATGACAATAATTCCATAACTTTTAATCTCAAACCACTACATGGTTAAAATGCAAACATATAGTGTAACACCTATTTTCATTTATTAAATATGGTATTGATGTCCAAAAATTCATCTGCATAAAAGTTAATCCATCATACATATACAATATAATATGTATTTAATGTACATAAATGTTAACTAATGTTCAATGTTAGTGACCACAAACTAATTCTTATATAGGTATACGTACATGAAATAAGGAGAGAGAGTTGGAATTTAGTCGATGACCTGTCCTTTATGTGTCTAGATGCAAAACTTTTTGCTCTAAAGTACCCAAACCTTATGCTTCAATATCTGAAAAACATAATTGCAATTTGGTGAGTCACAACTCAATGAATAAATATAATAATCAGATTTTTATGGCATAACCAAAAATCAAATATCATTATGATGCATTACAAGTATAAGTATCAACAATGCAACTGTAAATGCAATATATTGATTTTGTTGTGACCTTGCAAGGCAAACACTACTCTCAAGAATTCATGTGATTCAAGTGACATTTGATTTTGCTAGCCAACATATAACATATGATTCATTTGATTGATAACATGCATCATAAAAAGGACATCTTGTCCCTTTTTCCAAGTGTTTTGCAAGTGTTTGACAAGCTGGTCACAACATCACTTTTAGTTCCACATACAGTTGTTCATTTACAATGATATACTAAGTAATCATTAAAATCATATAAGTATTACTTAACTTGTATTCAAATGTAAAATATTACTATTCAATCACACATACATGTAATGGAACACAACTCTATCATAAAATCATCACACATACATATTAAAATCCAATTATGGCTTTTACTTACCTTTGATGGAACCAACCTTTATGGTAGGTTTAAACCTTTCTCTTAGGGTTTCTAAATGTGTTGAGATCTTACATTTGATCATATATTATTATAAAATGTTAAAATGAGTTTACATGCATGGTATGAAACTATGGTTATGTTATACACAAGTGGGTCAAGTATTTAAGCTTATTATTCTTATATGGCAACCTGACCTTGCAACACTCTTAGAGTAATAACTCTAAATTTATATATCCAAATGAGTAGATTCAGTGGGTAATGAGCCATAACCATAGCTCTTCACACACACAAAATTAAGCAAAAATATTTTACATTCATTTAGATGGTGCTTAAATCTATAACTTTCATGCCTTGCACTTTTCCTAATTCCTCTTTTAGGGTTGTGAAATCATGGATGAAATATCTACTCTAACAACAAAACCAATACAATCAGATCTTGTTTCTCTTAGGCTTCAACTATAATACATGATCTCTAACTCAAATACTCTATTTTCTTATTAATTATGCATGTTTAACATATTATGAGGGAGGAATTCCATATGGGAAGAAGATAAAATCACTTACCTTTTTTCCCAAAATTAGAAAAGCTTAGGGTTTTTTCCTAGCTAGCTAACTTGTAACATCCCTATCCACATCTATTGCCATTATCACTTGAATATATTCATTTCAAAAAGGATATGAAATCCCATATGAACATATGCATTGGATAAATGATCATTTAGTCATGCGATTTGTAGAAGCATGACAATGACACTTGCACCGTTACATTTGGGACATTTAAACATATATGTAGTGTTTGTATAGTTACATGGCAAATTGTCTTATGTTGTGTGCTTGGTATAGCATCACAAATAATGGTGTTATATAGGTTATTTAAGAGTATAAGGAGCATTTAAGGATTAAAAGATGGATGAAGAAGCTTAAGGAGTGAAGAAGAGGGACTAAAAGAGGAAAAGTGAACTTCCAACCAATGAAAATGAAGCACCATGATTTATATTATTAAAATAAGTTTACATATGACATTTAGGGTCAGATTTTGAGGAAAAACTATGGGTTTTACTAGAAACAAAAAGAGAACAAAGGAAGAAGAAAGAAAGGAAGAAGAAGAAGAAAAAGAAGAAGAGAGGGAAAAGAGTGAGTTGTCTAAGGTTTTCCAATTCTGAGACAGTAGGTAAGTTAATTCATCTTCTTCTCAACTAAAATTAACCTCTCATGACATGTTAATCATGCATGATTATTGAGAATTATAGAGTAATTGAAGTAGAGCTCTTGGATGGAAGTTATAAACCAAGAGAACAAGAGCTAATTTTGTTGATTTTGCTGTTAGAGCAGAATTTTTCACCTATGATTTCATAACCCTTGAATAGGAATTAGGGAAAGTTCAAAATATGAAAGTTGTAGCTTTATGTCTCATATAAATGTGTATGAAACAGTTTTTCTTGGATTTATGTTTGTGAGGAGATATGACTCCTTCAGTAGGACTAGGTCAAATCTGACTTGAGATGATCTCAGTCTTCTGTTTTCTTATATTTTGATGGCTTTATGTTTTGATTTTGACAAGTGTAAAATATAAAATTTGTAGGGTTATGTCCTCTCTAAATACTTGTAAACCAGTTTTGATTAATTTTTTGTGTGGAAATAGTTATGATTCATTAATTGGGACTGACTCTGTACCAGGGTGAAACCCACCTTTCTTTTGAATCTGTTTTCCAAGTATTTGATGGCCATAGATTCAAAATTTGATGATGGTCCAAACTTTAAAGTTGTATATTTATGTCTGATATACATTCCTTTGAAATATTTTCATGCAAATCCAGCATGGTCATGGAGATATTGTTCCTTCTTCATGACTGGTTGTCAACATGTTACAAACCTGCTCACCTTGAGATTGGTCCTTTGTTTTTGTGACCTTATAGACTGAATTAGACAATGAGTAACATGAAAAATGTTCCTTTATATGTTTTGTAATTGATGATAGATTATTATTGCAATTGGATTTGTACAATTTGACATACACCCAAGAGAGTAAGACCTACTCAGACTAAGAGGACACTGCAACAAGGCAACATTTAAAAATTCACCACATTTTGTGTGTCTGATATTGACCTAAAATTTGAATATGTTGTCTCATTATGTGTCTAGTTAGTTAAAAAAAAAAAGAATCAAGTCATTTGGATAAGTATATCTAGAGTTATTGCTATGAGAGTGTAGTGAGCTCAAGCTACCCTATTAGGAATATATGCATAAACACTAGGTCCACTTGCATGGATCATACCATAACTGCATACCAAGCATTCATAATCATTTTGATATACTTATAACCATGTATGTATCAAATTCTAGGATCTCAAAACTTTGAGGAAGTCCTAGAGAGAACCAAACCTACCGTAAGGGTCGGTAACATCAAAAGGTGAGTAAAAACCATAATTGGATTCCATGGGTGTATGTGATAATTGTATGATATGATTATGTTCTATTACATGTATATATGATTGAATTGTTACATGTTACATGAAAATATAAGTTAAGTGAGAATGATTGAATTGTTACATGTTACATGGGAATAATATGATTATGTTCTATTACATGTATATATGATCAAATTGTTACATGTTACATGAGAATATAGGCCAAGTGAGAATTAAATGCTCTTAGCAATTACTTGGCATATCATTTGTGAATAAGCACTTACATATGGAACTAAAAGGGGCATTGTGACTGACTTATCAAACACTTGTAAATTACAGGAAGATGGACCAATAAGTTCCAAATCATATGTTACATGAATCACATGAGTATCCTGGGAGCAATGTTTGTTTTGCTCGTTCACGACAAAAACAAAGCTATTGCATTTGCACTTGCATAGTCAATTGTTATACTTGCAATGTATCTTGATGATATTTGATTATGGATTATGCCATCAGGATTTGATTATTATTTTTATTCACTGAGTCACGACTCACTAAATCATAATTATTTTTCAGATACTGAAGCATAGACTTTGGACACTTTGGTACATAAGGTTTTGCATAGAGACATATGGAACACAGGTTGTCGGCTGAATTCCAACTCTCTCTCCTTATGTCATGTGCATACATTTGATAGGAACTAGTTATGGTCAATGGTCCTGACATTAGTTTACACATGTGTACATTAAATACATATGGGATTATATCATACATATATATATATGATGAATAAACCTTAATGTGTATGCATTTCTGAATGTGAAATGCCATGATTTGCAACTGAAGATGATAGTTATAGTTAGTGGTATCAGAGGGTTCAAGCACACATGGGGTAGATGTGCAAATCCTAGTGTGTATGACATCGTGGGGCCGACGGGAAAATCTCGAATGTTGAGTGCTCTGATAGGTACCAACTATAGCCATGTTGTGACGTTACAATTTGTGGTATCAAAGCTGATTTACAAATGAGAACAATAGATGTCACAGTTATTGGTTTGACAAATGAATTTAGATGTTACAGTTTTGGTATCAGAGAGGGCTCAAGCATACGCGGGGCAGACGTGCAAATCCCGGTGTGTATGACATCGCGAGGCCGACGGGCAAATCCCTGATGTTGAGTGCTCTGATAGGTACCGATTGTAGCATTACAGATTGTGGTAGAAAAAAAAAATGCTATCAGAGCAAATATGAATATGCTCTTTACATTTCAGGCAACTACTAGCTAAGAATGATAGAATAAAACATCAGGCACTTGTACAGATACCATGTTTTGAATGAGAGAAAAACAAAAGATAAACTAGATTTATTGGTTATCTTTCAGGGTAAAATATCAAAATGTTTTCCAGTAGCAAATAAATAGATATCTACAGTACTTTATTGGCCCATCATTATCACTTAGTTCTCTATTTGTCATCATCACAAAAGCAGAGTAGTAGGAAATTCCGAAAATTTTAACATTAGGCTGAGAAGAGTCACTTGACAGACATTAAAGTTAGGAAAGAATGGTTAAAGAGAGGATGAGAACAACGATAAGATAAAACTGTAATAATCAATATTCATGATGCAGTAATATTGCTTCCAACTATAATAAAAGAATTAGTGAAAAAATTGATAGCATATGTCCCCTTGAGTTTAAGTTGGAGTTTCAAGCAACCAATAAGCATAACATATTATTAAGTCATCATCTTTGTCTGCAACCACCAACCAAATCACATGTTGTACAAGCAACATCATTCACACACAAAAATCTCAGCTTTTATCTACTTTTCAAATGAAAATGTAATGGCCTAGAGTCTTACAGTAAAAAAGAAAAGAAAACATTAATAGAAGTTCAAATTAAAAGCAATGAAGGCAATAACAGTTTTCACTTGAACATAACATACGATTTGATCAAGAAAAATCTTTTAACATTTTTATTTTCCTTTCTACACTGAACAAATTCAATTTGTACACAAATTTTTAGGGTTTGTTTGAGTGAACTAAACATAGAAGAGGAAGCAATCGAGACTTTACCAGTTCTAAGAAAGACTTTAATTCCGATCGAGGGATTGACAAGATTGAGAGCTGTGATGAATTCAGAAAGAGCCTTACAACGTTTTTGGCTTTCTAGCTAAGTTTGGGGCTCTCTTAACGGGACCACATTTCGCAACTCAAACTGACATTTTTATTTTTATTTTTTGGTTTAGAATGAGATAATAGTTTTTTTTTTTTTTTATCAATTTTAAAAAGGCTTAATTACCACAAAATACATAAACTTTTCCTTTTAATAAAAAAATTAACACGTCCTTTAAAAATTTACAAGTTAATATATAAATGAAGTTCTTTTTTTGAATAATAGTATCCAGTGATATTTTGCGATAGTTTGTTCCTACGTGGCAATCCAAAGTTTTTAAATATTTTTTAAATAGCCTATAATTATCATAAACTATACGAACTTCCTCACTTTTAATAAAAATAGCACGTCTTTTTCAAAATTTGCAATTTGATTTATTAACTTTCATTTTTTTTTATTTTTTGACTTTGTTTTTTGTTTATAAAAATAACTATATTATTAAAATACTAATTATATATTATTATATGAATAATAATATTATTATAGTATAATATCAGTTATATTATTATATTATTCAATAATAATATAATATAATATTAAATTATTTATCATATTATGAATAATTATTTTTATATTAAATTAATATAAATTATTAATTATTAATAATATTCTAATATATTTTACTGAAATGAGATTATTATTTTTTAATATATTATATTAATATATATTAAATAATATTTTAAGGTAACTATTAAAATAATTAAATATAGTTAATAATTACTAACATATTAATAACATAATAATTATTAGTATACTTTAATTTAATATACATAATTATTAATGATATAATTTATTAAAATATTCTATTATAACAATATTATTATATTAATATAATAATATATAATTATTATTCTAATAATATAGGTATTATTATAAATACAAGTATTTATTTCTTGTTTGCTAGTTTAAATAGAAGTTGAGACTTTAAAAATTAAAAAATAATAAATATTTGTATATTTAACTAATTAATTTTGATCTTATATTTAATTTTAAATAAGTGATTGTTATTTATCAATTTGAAAAAAAAAGTTAATATTTATTAAGCTAACTATTGGACAAATAAGTATTAAAATTTTTAAGTAAAACCATCTAATTATAAATAAAAATAAATAGTCATTAAAATTATTTGTAAAACAAGAAAAACAAATTAAATTGTAAATTCTAAAACGACATGATTTTTATTAAAATGAGAAAGTTTGTGTATTTTATGGCAATTAAGCCTATTTAAAAAATATTAAGTTGCCATATAGGAATAAACCACCGCAAAATCTCACCATATGCTATTTTTGAAAAACAAAACATAGTTTGTGTATTAATTTTCAAAATTTTGAAAGGACATCTTATTTTTATTAAAAATGAAAAAGTTTATGTATTTTATGATAATCAAGCCATTTAAAAATTCAATTCAAATTTATCTAAAAAACCGATTCCAACTCGATCTGATTTCAAAAAAAATATAAAATAATTCAAATTTTAAATTATTTAAAATTTTTTAATTAAATTCGATATTATTTTAACTTAATTCATGATCAGTCCAGCCTTGACTTGATTTGTAATAAACTTGAATAATTTCATTTAAATTATTTAAAATCTATTTAAAAAAAAATAATATTTTCTTTATTTAGAAAAATCAAATTACAAGTATTCTATTTCAAAACTTGAAAAATGATATGATTTTTTTTTTGTACTTTAATCCAATAATTTTTTTGGACTAGGTTCGTTAAACCTAAGTCATAAACCTCTTTTAATTTTGACAATAGACATTGATCAGTTCTAATGCTTTTATTAAATGTTGTTTTGCTGATTATAAGTTAGTTTTTTCATTGGAAGTTTGATAGAATTCAAAATCTCCAACCTATCTTCAATCTTGAGAAGTTCATCCAAATTTATAGTGTGTATATCCTAAAACGCGATTGTGCATCAATCATAAGGATAGTTGAAACTAAGCCAGAGGAATTCGTGGGCAAATTTGTAGTCGCGACTTAGCCGACGGAATTGAGTTTGAGTCACAGAGGAATTCGCGATGGGTATCACGTCTAGATTTGTGACCACGACTTTCATAGTGACAAAAGAGGGAACCAAAACCATAACATGCCAAGTGTCCTAAGTAACTATTAAAGATCAAAAATCGTGAAGGCAAATTATTGGTAGCGACCGTGACTCAAGGAGTTATTGTTCTTTCACCAAATAGAGGAATTCGCGATTTCAATCGCGCCCAAGACACAGTGATCTCACGACCGCGACTTTAATAAGTTGGTAGCACACAATGGTTACATTTCTTGGACAATCAATCAATAACTGATACGTGGACTAGTCGTTAGACACAAAATGGGGTTTTATACCGCAATTTATGGCTCCTTAGTGCAATTTGAAAATTTGCGACCGTGACTTTCGCCTAACAGGTTTTTAATCAAAATCTGCCTAGCACAACTTAGAGATTTGTTGATAGTTTTAGAGTAATACCTCTTTGGTGGATGTGGGCTATAAATACTCCACCAAACAGATGTAAATGCAAGAGAATTCATTAATTTGTAACCAAACTCTTACCAATTTGCTACTCAATCTTTCATTCTCATTTATGTGTTATTGATTGTTAAGTGTGAGTAATAAACACCATTGTAAGAGGTTGAGAGTTAGCCTAGATTTGAAACTCTTGTAAGAGGTTGAAGTATAAGCCTATACAAAACACTTGAGAGAGACTGTTGTGTAAGCATAGAAAACACAAGTTGTAAGGTTTTTGTGTGGGCCATAAATATAAGTTGTAGAAGTTTGGTGTGAGCTTGAAAACACCAGTTTAGTTGAGTGAAATACCTAATTATGAAGAATTGGGGAGTGGACTTAGGGTTTGTTAATACTCAAACCATTATAAACCTTAGTGTTTTTTCTTCCATCCTCTTTTTCACCTTCCTAAACACATAAATCTTTTTCTTAATTTTAAAAACAACCACTAATTCAACCCCCCTCTTAGTGCACTAGGCCAACAAGTGGTATCAGAGCCAAGTCTCATTAGAAACCTTAATTGTGTGAGTAAAGATCATGGCACAAGAAGGAATCCATACCCACCTCAAGCCTTATTTCGATGGTGCAGACTATACTCATTGAAAGTATAGGATAGAGATATATCTAAATACTAATTTGGTGGATCTATGGGATATTATTGCTAAAGAGTAGAAGCCACCCAGCTGGTGGATGGGAGTAAGAATTTAATACCTAAAAAATAATGGGTTGAAGTACACAGAAGATCCAATGGCAAAAATAAAAGAGTCATAACAATCATTCTAAGTTCTCTCTCAATAGAAGAAATTGGAAGGGTTCAGCATTGTGAAATTGCTCATGGTATTTGGAAGGCATTAGAGAACTATCATGAGGCACCACCTTGGTGAAATCCAACCGACTTGAGATGTACGTGACAGAATGGGAGCTATTCATGATGAAGGAGGAAGAAAACATAATAGATATGACAAATCGACTCCTAGCTATTGTCACCAATATGAAGAAGTACGGTAGGGTTCTCACAAATCATGAGGTAAATTCCAAAATTTTGAAATCTTTATCCCTTGAAAAAATTTAGTGGAAGAGTGTACAGTATCTAAGAGTCCAACCCCAAAATAGGAAAGCTACCAACAAATGTCTTAATAGGCAAACTCTTAACTTACGAGTTAGCCTTAAATAAGGATGAAGAAATGAAGAGAATGAGAGGTCAAAGGGAGAAATCTGAAAAACCATAAAAAAGGACCTTGGCACTCAAATCATCTTCAAAGGAAAAGGAAGTAAAAATAACCTTAAGTGAAAAAGAGAGTGAAAAGGAGAAGGAGGAACTTGCAATGCTCTCTAGAAGGACCAAAGAGCTTATTAGAAGAAGAAAAGAAAGAAGGAACTTCAAGAAAGTAACTCCAACTCCTAAAGAGAGATCAAACGATGTCACTTGCTATGAGTGTGGTAAGTAAGGCCACATTACATTTGATTGCCCCAAGCTAAAAAAGAAGAAGAAAGGGGACAAAGAGAAGAGGAAGAGCTTTAAAGCCACTTGGGATGATAGCTCAAGTGAAGATGATGGAGAAGAAGAGATTGCTAACATATGCTTTATGGATCAAGAAGACTCTCATAATAAGGTAAACTTTTCACCTCATTCTTATTCTGAATATGATGATTTAGATGATGTAGATGATGAGCTTTTGGAAGCTCTCACCATGAAATATGACAAATATAAGTCGCAAATGAAAACTTACAAGAAGAAGTGCAATAAATTAGAGGATGAATTCAAATCCCTTAATAGCCTTGTAAGTGAATTGAGAGCTTCAAATGAAGAACTCAAGAAGTCAATGGAAAATCTTTCCAAATCATCTTCATCTCTAGCATCATTAAGAAAAGAGAATGACTCTTTAAAAGAAGTCATTGAGTTTAAAAGCTTTATCTCTAAGTTGCATAAGGGTAAAGAAGCTTTGGATACACTCATTGTATCAAAAAGACCTCCCTTGATTAGGCATAGTCTAGGCTTCAATGGAGCCTCTTCTTCTACATCCCCATCCACTACATTCATTAAGGCCTCAACACCTCAAACTTCAAGTATTGAGGTTGTTGGAAAGAAAAGTATCGAAAGCATAAAACCAACAATACCTAAGGGCAAAGAGAAAGTGCAACAAAGCTTAAGTCCTATTTCTAAAAAGGCCATTCATGCTTACATGTACAACAAAAGGCATGATAATTCACACACACACACCTAGAAAATACACACCTATACCCATTCATGCATGTCCATGCTCTCACATACATCATGTTGGTATGAGAAAACACCCCACTCATACCAAGGCATTGCATAGGAGGAAGACACATAGGTCTAAACTCCAATGCCATTATTGCATGAAGTATGGACACATAAATGTTTTTGTTACATTAGGAAGGCACACCTGAAATTGGAGGATCCTTCAAAACCTAACCCCTTAGGACCCAACTATGCTTGGGTACCAAAGAAAAGATGATTTATTTGTGTTGTATAGGGGTGTTTGGTAGCCACCACTGAATCAAATAATTGGCATATGGATAGTGGATGCTTAAAGCACATGACGGGCAATAGAAAGCTATTCATGGTCTTAATGGAAAAAGAAGGTGGTAATGTCACATTTTGGTAACAATGCCAAAGGTAAGGTAATTAGCATTGGGACCACTGATAAGAATGATTGTTCTTTAATTAATGAAGTTTTACTTATTGATGGCTTGTAACATAATTTGTTTAGTGTAAGTCAATTATGTGACAAAGATAATAAAGTCATCTTTAACCGTAGAAAATGCTGAGTTACCACTTTAGTAGATAAAAAGGTAATTTTCAAGGGTGAAAGGAAAGGTAATACCTATCTAATTGACTTAGGCAATTTGGTTAATCAATCTTTTAATTGTCTTGTGTCTCTTAATAATGAAGCTTGGCTATGGCATAGAAGGCTTGGACATGCTAGCATGGAGCTCTTGCAAAGCTTATCAAAAGAAAAGCTAGTGGAAGGTCTTCCAAAGCTAAAGTTTTCTAGAGACAAGACATCTGGTCCTTGCCAAATGAGAAAACAACGTCAATCTTCCTTCAAAGCAAATAATGTTGCAAGTACATCTAGACCTCTACAATTAATTCATATGGACTTGATAGGACCTACTAGGAGTGATAGTTTAGGTGGAAAACATTATGCACTAGTGCTAGTTGATGATTACTCTAGGTTTACTTGGGTATCCTTTCTGGCTCATGAGTATAATACTTTTGACGCTTTTAAAAGTTTTGTAAAAAGAATTCAAAGCAAAAAGCATTATTTCATTTCTTCTATAAGAAGTGACCATGGAAAGGAATTTCAAAATGTGTTTTTTGAATCTTATTGCTTAGAGAATAAGGTTTCCATAATTTCTCAATTCCTAAAACACCATATCAAAATGATCTTATTGAGAGGAAAAATAGAACACTAGTAGAAATGACTAGAACTATGCTCAATGGGTATTCTTTGCCAAATTACTTGCAAATCAAGTTTTCAAAAGACCTATTCTTAATAAAACTTCTTATGAGCTATGGAATGGTAGAAAGCCTAAGATATCATACCTAATAGTATTTAGATGCAAGTGCTATACATTGAATACCAATGATAATCTTGAGAAATTTCACTCAAAAAATAATAAGGGTTTATTCTTAGGTTATTCCACCTATAGCAAGGCCTATATAGTCTTTAACAAAAGTTCTATGGCAGTTAAAGAGTCTATGAATGTTGTATTTGATGAATCTAGTAAGATTGATCTTAGAAAAGGTACTTCTATTGATGATCTTATAGGTGATTTTGAAAAATTAGAATTGAAACACATTACAAGAGAGGAAGACAAAGATAAGAATGAGGACAAGTCATCAAGAATAGACAAGGATCCTCAACATCAATAAGAAAAACTGCCAAGTTAAGATCTACTTAAAGATTGGAGATTCTCCAAGCATCACTATAAAGATTTAATCATTGATGATACTTCAAAGGATGTAAGTACTAGATCTTAACTCAACATTTTATATAATAATCTTGCCTTTGTTTCTCAATTTGAGCCAAAATCTATTGATGAGGTTATTGATGATAAGAGTTAGGTGATTGCTATGTAAGAGGAACTTAACCAATTTGAGAGAAATAATGTATGGGAACTTGTTCCTAGGCCTAAGGAACACGTAGTTGCAGGTTATAAATGGGTATTTAGGAATAAGTTAGATGAGCAAGGATTCATTACTAGGAAAAAGGATAGATTGGTTGCAAAAGGTTACAACTAAGAAGAAGGCATAGACTATGTTGAAACTTATGTCTCCGTTGCAAGGTTAGAGGCCATTAGTATTCTTTTAGCTTATGCATGTCATATGAATTTTAAACTTTTTCAAATGGATGTGAAGAGGCTTTTCTAAATGGTGTCATTGAGGAGGAAGTGCATGTTGAACAACCTCTTGATTTTGAATCTCATAGTTTTCCAAATTATGTTTTTAAATTGAATAAAGCCTTATATGGTTTGAAACAAGCTCCAAGAGCTTGGTATGAAAAACTTAGTTCTTTTTTATGAAAAGCTTTTGAAAAAGGAAAGGTTGACACAACATTGTTTGTAAAAAGACATAATCATGATACACTAATAGTACAAATTTATGTTGATGATAACATTTTTAGTGCTACTAATTAATCTCTATGTGAGTATTTTTCTAAGTGTACGACTAGGGAATTCATGATGAGCATGATGAGAGAGCTCAAGTTTTTCCTTGGTCTATAAATCAAGCAAACCAAATAAGGGATCTTAATCAACCAAGCCAAATACACAAAGGACATATTTAAGAAATTTGGCATGGATGGATGAAAAGTAACAAAAACATCTATGAGTGGTACCATCATATTGGACAAAGATGAGTCAGAGTTAGACGGTTGATGAGAAGAGATATCAAGGTATGATCAGTTCTTGACTTTATCTTACTACGTCTAGACATGATATTATGTTTAATGTATGTATGTGTGCTAGATTTCAATCCTGTCCTAAAGAATCACATTTGAATGCTGTCAAAATAATTTTCAAATATTTTCATAACATATTGCATTTAGGATTATGGTATGCTAGGGATTCATCTTTTAGTCTCATAGGTTACTCGGATGCGGATTATGTCGTTAGTCTTTTTGATAGGAATAACACTTCTGGAACTTATCAATTTATAGGAGAATGTTTAGTGTCTTGATTTAGCAAGAAACAAGTTTCAGTTGCCTTATCCACTACCAAAGTTGAATATGTAGCTGGGGGTTGTTATTGCACCCAAGTGCTTTAGATGAAACAACAATTGAAGGATTACGACAAAGTTATTGATCACATTCCCATCAAATGTGAGAACACAAATGCAATTAATCTCTCTAAGAATCCCATCCAACATTCTAGAAGCAAACATATAGATATTAGACATCATTTTCTTAGAGATCATGTCCAAAATGTTGATGTTGTGTTAGAATTTATAGACACAAATTATCAACTTGCAGATATTTTCACTAAACCTTTCAATGAAGAAAGGTTGAACTTTATTAAGAGAGAATTGAGAATGCTTGATGGAAATTTCATAAAGTGAAAAGTTTGATCTTTTGTTTGATTGCTATGTGTTGGTTATTTGTGATATTTATATTTGGATGTCTTAATTTTGAATGCAATTGTGCTTTTGTATGTCAATTGGCATAATTAAGCATCTATATATTAAGTGAATCATAACTTTAAACTTTAAATTTTACTTTTTCATTGTTTTCCTTCTTGCCTTATAATTCATGGTCGCTTATCCTTGAATCACGGTTGCGAATTATAGGTTCATTTTACCCTGTTGACAACTATCACTTCATGATTGCGACTTGTGCTCTCCACCCCAAACTCAATCAAAAATTCAAATTTTGACAATTGTACATGCTAGATCATGAGATGTTTTTATTTATTATTCACATATTTCAAAATTAGCGATCGTGACTTTTATTTGGTGATCGTAAATTCTAGTAACTGCCACACAATAATTTGATTTGACTACCAACCATTTTCAACCTTTCATTATTCACATTCTAGCTATTTTTAGTCATTTATACACCATTTCTATGCCTATATAAACCCCTAAAACAGTGGTTTTCATCACTACTTGCTACACCAAATCAATCTATCTTCTCTCCTACTCTCAAACATCTCTAAAACTTCCTACCCTCTCTAATGACTCCTAAGAAAGTTTCAAGAGCAAGAAGGGAAAGGTAGTAGCCTAACCTTCTGTACCACCAGCCCTACATCAAATGAAAGGGATTATAAAAGAGGAGAAGAATTGGTATAAGGCCATCGCCTCCAAGATCATCCTTCTAAACAAAATCCCTTCTACTTTTCTTTTAGAGTCTCTGGGGATCAAAGACGAGATCCATGCATTTCTCTCTAATTTGGGATGGAACGAATTCATCTTTTAGGACAAGCCCAAATATGAAGAAATTGTGAGAGAGTTCATGTGCTTTTAGAGCTCCTTACTTTATCACTTTTGAACAATTGTCTAACCTTTTCAATCTTCAAGTCGGATATAACATTTCATTCATTATCTCCTCACTTGATGTCATCTACCCTGAGTTTTGGTCTGAAGTTTCTATCGAGACCAAACATGATCCCAAAATCTCCTTTGCCGAATACATCAAAACCTTTTTTTTTTGGTTACTTCATCGTATCATCACTTTCTCTATTAACACCATAGGTGCTGGTAACAAAAAGGTATCCCAAAAGGACTTTGTTTTCCTTTTTTGCCTTGTAAAAAATAAACCCATCTAATATGGTTGCTATCTTGTGGATCAATTGATTCACATGAGCACTAAACCTAAGAGTTAATTTCTCCTTCCTTCTTATGTAATTGCCATCTACAGATATGTTGGTGTTCTTAATGAGGAAAATGAAAAATTCCTCATAAAGAAACTCCTTCCTTACTAAAATTTTTCGGACCTCACCTACCTTATTAATGCCAAAACCATTCACCCAGATTCTTATGCCTATACTTTGGGTGCTTTTAGGGCCAAAAAGCTGAAAACATCCCCAGCCTCCAAAAGAAAAAGACTTGTCATTGAAGAAAGAGCAATACCAGTCCCACCTCCTCAACTAAAATCTAAGACTAAAATTTCTCTTGTCACCATCAACCGAAAGTTAGATAAGGTGATGAGGATGTTAAAGAGAAGATTTCTCCTTCTTTCCCACCTACACAGTGATCTGGTGGACTTATAAGAGAAAATGGGTGCTCCTCCCTGTCATCTTCCAAATTTCGATGATTGTGAAGACATACTGAAGGAGGAAGGCAACCAAGAGGTTAAGGATGGAGATGAAGCTGAAGGAGAAGGAGAAAATGAAGAGCAAGACGATTTTAGAGATGATGACAGTTTTCCAATCTTCTAGACTAGGATTTTCTTTTTTTTTAAAAAAAAAATCTTTGGTGTAAAGTTATTGATCCCACATCTTATAAATAAATCAAAATGTTTGATTTGCAATCCTTTGTCTCATTTGCTATGTGGTTGAATTTATTTTTATGATAACTCTAATGATGATTGCAACTCTTATCCTTATTACAACTTTTATGATTCTATGAGTTAATATTTGCTCCTTATGATCACCCTCTTTGTGCATTTTATTTTATCTTTTCCATTCACCCTCTTTTTGATCTTACCAAAAGGGAAGAGAAAAAATAGTTTGGAAGAGAAAAAGAGTTTGGAAAAAATAGTTTGGAAGAGAAAAACATAAGTTGAGGGGGAGCATTGTTTGTCTCTCATACATAGAATTTTACTTTGATCATTAACTAGAAATTTTTTAAGTATTCATTAAATCATTCACCATTGAATCATTCACTGTAACATCCCTATCCCTATTCATTGACATTATCATATGAATATATATATTCATTGCATAAATGATATGAAATCTCACATGAACATATGCATAGGATAAATAATCATTTAGACATGTGAATTGTAAAAACACGACAATGACAATGGCACCATTGCATTTGGGATACTTGAACATATATGCAGTGTTTGCATAGTTATATGATAAATTATTTCATGTTGTGTGCTTAGTATAGCATCATAAATAATGGTGTTTGAGAGCTCATCTAAAAGTATAAAGAGCATCTAGAAATTAGAGAATGGACAAAGGTGATGAAGGAATGAAGAAAAGGGACTAAAAGCAAAACAGTTAAACTTTCAACCAATAGGATCAAGCCACCAATCTTTTGTCCTATTAGAGTAAGAATACAAATTATAATTATCTACCATTATGGGCTGGTAAGAGAGGAGATAAGGTCAAAATACACCAGATGAAAGAGAGAGAGAGTTAAGGAAGAAAGAAAGAAAGGAAGAAAGGAAGAAGAAGAAGAAGAATGAGAGGAAAAAGTGTGGACTGCCTAAGGTTTTCCAATTATGGGACAATAGGTAAGTAATTTATCTTCTTCTCGACTGAAATTAACCTCTCATGACATGTTAATCATGCATGGTTAGTGAGGATTATGGAGTAATTGAGGTAGAGCTCCTGGATGGAAGTTGTAACCTAAGAGAATAAGAACTAATTCTGTTGATTTTACTATTAGAGCAGAATTTTTCACCCACAATTTCATAACCCTAGAAGAGGAATTGGGGAAAGTGCAAAACATGAAAGTTGTAGCCTTATGTCTCATATAAAAGCATATGAAACAGTTTTACTTGATTCTCTATGTGTAAAGAGATTTGGCTCTTTCATCAGGACTGGTTCAAAAACGAACTGAGATGATCTCAGTCTTTTGTTTTCTTATATTTTGATGGCTTTATATTCTGATTTTGATAGAGTTCAAAACACGAAACTTGTAGGGTTATATTCCCTCTAAATACTTGTTAAGCAGTTTTGATTAATTTACTGTGTGGAAAGAGATATGGCCCATTGATTGGGATTGACCCTATACCTGGATAACACACCACCTTTCTTTTAATTCGGTTTTCCAAGAATTTGATGACCATAGACTCAGAATTTGATGATGGTCACATCAAAAGGTGATTAAAAACCATAATTGGATTTAATTGGTATATGTGATAATTGTATGATATGATTATACTCTATTACATGTATATATGATTGAATTGTTACATGTTACATGGAAATAATATGATTATGTTCTATTACGTGTATATATGATTGAATTGTTACATGTTACATGGGAATATAGGCCAAGTGAAAATTAAATGCTCTTAACGATTACTTGGCATATCATTTGTGAATAAGCACTTGCATATGGAACTAAAAGGGGCGTCATGACCGACTTGTCAAACACTTGCAAATTACAGGAAGATGGACCAATAGGTCCCAATTCATATGTTACATGAATCACATGAATATCCCGGGAGCAATGTTTGCCTTGCTCAGTCATGACAAAAACAAAGCTATTGCAATTGCACTTGCATAGTCAATTGTTATACTTGCAATGTATCTTGATGATATTTGATTATAGATTATGCCATGAGAATTTGATTATTATTTTTATTCACTGAGTCGCGACTCACAAAATCGCAATTATTTTTCAGATACTGAATCATAGACTTTGGACACTTTGGTACACAAAGTTTTGCATAGAGACACATGGAACACAGGTCATCAGTTGAATTCCAACTCTCTCTCTTTGCGTCATGTACATACATTTGATAGGAACTAGTTATGGTCACTGGTCCTGACATTAGTTAACATATGTGTACATTAAATACATATGGGATTATATATGTATGATGAATAAACCTTAATGTGTATGCATTTTCGAACGTGAAATGCCATGA